>JARYGA010034937.1:0-22834 GCA_030545235.1 Helianthus tuberosus | reverse complement strand
GTTAAGCTTGATTTCATTTTATGCTTTAAACGATTCACATAGATTAACGATATATTTGTCCTCTTAAGCTCAATCTAAAAACTTTCGAAATGCTTACCGATATGTTAAGGTATATTAATTTTGCACTAAATTCTTATGGACCCCACGATCTCAGCATATCCCCTCATCATGCAATACACTACCTCAAGTAATGCCTTTAAACTTTTATCAACTGTGATTTGTGCGAAAATAAAGCAGAATGTTTAAACATTAACAATCAGGTCGATACTTCCGTATACGCAGAGAAAGTCCAATGTTTAAACAAAATAAGAAAATAAAAATAAGTTGAAGTTGTTTAGGCTTTAACCACCAGGTCGATACTCCCGTATACGCAGAGGTGATCCAAAGCTTAAACGAAACACCAAAGAAAATAAAGCAGAACGTTTAGGCAACAACATCCAGGTCGATACTCACGTATACGCAGAGGATGTCCGATGCTTAAACAAAATAAAGAAATAAAACAAGTTTAAATCTTTGCAAAATGAAATGCACAATCACAGCGACTTTTCAGCAAAGTTGTGAAAGTTCACAAACTTAACCAGTTTTATGTCTTTCGACAATCAGCGATTACTGAGTAGGCACACAATCAAGAAGGACAAAACTAAGTACTATGCTTTCAATCATGTTTCCCACTAGAACTAGGCTTTTTCATTTTAGGTTTGTATCATTATCGCAAATCTACTAGTCTAGCTGAGCCTATCGTCACATCGTTAGTGAGATCGTTTATCACATTTTATCTCTCCATTTCTTTAGCATGCTGTGACAGTCCAACTGATCTACTATCATTTCCTCTTTTTCTCAACAAAACTCATTTTGAATTTTTCAATGTTTTTGACATTTTCAAATTTTCTAATTTTTTTAAAATTTTTACTCCCCCTAAAATCAAAATATGTCTCAATTTTGATTTTCTGGGAAAATTTGAAAACAAACTATACAAGAAATGTGACAACATGATGAGAATCACTTCAATTCTCCATTCACTTGGCTTGAACAATCAGAACTCCCCCTCACAACAAACTATTTTCCCATAGATTTCAAAACACTTAAGTTTGTATTAATCAAATGGTTTTTCCGGAAAATAAGTTTGATTTTACCAATTGTAGGTTAGGGGTGTATCTTATCACATTGTTCTTCAAAATATCACAAACCACTTGTAGAAAATCAAGTACAACTTAATGTCCCTGATTTACCACTTGTAAGTCGAAATCACTTTCGTGAATTTCTCAAGAAATGTGCCGATTCCTGCTCCACTTAAACCAACCTGGGAGCTCCGGCAAGTCCGGTTTTTAATTAAACATTACGTCCACCCAAGCCTCACCAGCCTTGGGTGACTTGGTGGCAAACATCTGTCCCACCAACATTTTGATTTATAAAATTCTTGAGCACCTTTTACCTTCCTATCAACCATCTTACCGAAAATATGTTTGACTTTCCCGTTGAAAGCCTTCTCAACATCAAATTCTCCCTTATCAGCGAAGAATTGATTTGAGATCTCTACCTTTCCCACTTTCGACTTCCAATTTTCCTTTGACAATGAAGGAAAATTTTCATCATTCACCTCAGGAACGGAATTCACAATCTTTTTCTCAACAAATGACTCCTCTGATTTTATGGAATCAGATTCATTGTCAGAACTACTCTGGGAACTTTTAACAACCCATTTTTGTTTGCTTAAATCGACACTTCTTTTGTAAAACCGTTTTGAAGTTTCACCAACTTCCAAAGTCGATTTATCAACATTTTTCTTTTTCATTTCAGAGTTAGAAGAAACTCCCTGTTCTTTGTAGTTGGTCTTGGGGCAATTCCAAGCTATGTGTCCAACTTCCTGGCATTTAAAACAAGTTCTTCGATCAACTCTTTGAGCAAACTTTCTCACATTCTTCTTCACTTCAGCAAGAAACTCTTGATTGGATTGTTTCCAGAATGGTTTCTTCTGCTCATCTTCACAACTTCCACCTGCAACAAATTTTGTATTTGGTTTATAAGTTTTCTGATTTTGATAATTTTCAGGAGGAATAAATCCTAAACCTTTCTTTTTGAGATTACCGTTGTAGTTTGGTTTCTTTCGATAACCATAACCAGAACTATAACCCTTTTTCTTGTTCAATCTTTGTTGAACTCTTGAAGTGTATTTTTTAGGTTTTTCATCAAGATTTAAATCTTTTATATCAGAAATATTAATTTCTGTTAATTTGAAAACCTGTTTGATCATTTCAGTTTTTACACTTCTGATTGGAAATTCCTCATCAGAATATAATTTGTCTGAATCATACAAAGTATATGCCACTTTGATTGACCCGTCATTCAAATTAGATTTTGATAATAGGAATTCTCTATTGTAAACCCTATTAACCGGTGAACTCGGACTCTTTTCTGACGAACTCGGACTTTCAGACTTAGACTCCGGTTTTAACTCCTCATCCGTATCCAACACCTGATCGACAACTTTCTTTAATAACTCAGACTCATGATCAGTGTCAGACGCTGTGAATGTAACATCAATATTGTCTGGTAATTCATCAATGATTTCAGACTTTAACTTGATGTTGACTGCCTTTTTTAAACGCTCTTCATTTGGATTCCTGGGAGAATAAGTTTCATGGATCGGGGGCGGACATCTGTTATACTTGACACTTGGTTTCTTACCAGTATCAGTATCTTCAGTCTTTTTGTCCATGAACGCTTCTAGACCTGCAACAGTAGGATAAACACGATCAATCAAGTAATCACAAGTAGTATAGCTTAGCAACAATCGTTTAATCCTTTCACTCTCAATCTTCTCAAGTTCCACATCTTTCTTTAGCTTTGCACAATCTTCGATGTACTCATTGATGACTTTCTGCTTTGTCATTAATGTTGCACTCATTTTATCCATTGCTTTTTCGGTTTCTGTATTCGTCTTTTTTAGACGATCAACTGTGTTGTTGAGCACATTGTACGACTCCTTAATGTACTTCACATCAGACAGTAAGTCTTCTTTAATCTTCTCCAACTCAGCAATCTTCTTATCCTTCTCTTCACAAGCTTTGCAAGATTCTGAACACTTCAAACATGGTTTTTCAACTTCAACCAATTTTTCAACTATCTTTTCAACCTCGATGATCTTCTCTACTTCAACAATTTTCTCTACTTCAACAAATTTTTCAACTTCAACAAGTTTTTCAACTTCGACTATTTTTTCAATTTCAACGAGTTTCTCCACCACTTTCTCCACTTCAACAACTTTCTCAACAACTTTCTCAGTTGCTGGTTCAACATTCGCTTTTCCAGCTTCTGTCTTTGCCTTTTCATTAGCAAGTAACTTTGCTGCTTCCAGTTCCCTTTTTAAGCGGGCAATCTTCTTCTGATTTAGCATATCAACTTTATCTGCATAGAAAAAATTAAAACTATCAGGCTCAATGCTTTTTCTACATTTGTTAAGATATTCTTCCTCATCATCGGTATCTACATCGCTTCCAAGATCTGGAAAAATCGGGATTCTTTTCTGATTAACCTCATCTTCACCTAGAATTCGAGCAACAAAGCCTGATTCTGATGGAATGTACTTATCCCAACTAAATCCCTCGGCAACTTTTTCGTCATCTTGATGGATAATTAAAGCTTTCTTCTTTCCATCATCAGTAGCATGAGCATGTACAATTTGAGGTTGTTGAGTAGTCTGATGGAAGATTGATTTCTGATAATAATTGTTTCTATCTTGATTCCCGGTAGTTTCTTTACTTTTGCACTCTCGTTTTAAATGACCTTTTCCTTTACAACGGAAACAGGTAACCTTTGATTTATCAAATCCCAATGGAGAGGTAGCCATTCCTCGAAATTCATCCCTACCAGTAATCTCTTGAAACTTCTCAGCTCTCCTCCAAGCACTTGCTAAGCACCATTTGATATCCATCACTTCAAGTTCTTCGGCATCAATTTGGTCGTAATCTTCTTTGGTAAGCATCGGATTCCCAATCTTCCCACCGATCAAACTTTCGTAAGATTCTAACATAGTAACTAGTGATGCCATGTGTTGCTTGGCAACTTCCGGAGACAGATTCTGACCATTTTGAATGTTTAAAGTAACATTGCACTGAAGATTTGTTGAGTTTTGTCGTTGATAACTTGATGTTGTGCTGTTTGGATCAAAACTTGAGAACGAAGGTGAAGATCCACCACTCTGTGTCACACTACTACCCTTTGTTCCAGATGAACTGTCAGCACTGAAACCAGTTTGGATCTTTGGGCTCGGGCTGGGAGTAGTCTCAAACTTGTTCCCTCGGTAATACAAACTGACATCTTGTTTGGCATTTGGATTTGTCATGATAGCTGTTTTCTGAATATCCAACTCATGCTCTTCAATCCTTTGAATAAACTGAGCCAAATTCATATTTTCAGACTTTCTTGTATGTTTTAAGATCAGCAAATACGTTCCCCATTTCTGTTGTGGTAATGCTTCAGCAAGTTTATCAACCCACTCATCATCCTCTTTCTCAATGTTAAATCTTTTCATTTCTAAGACTAGATGACAATATCTATCAATGGTATGCTTTGTAGTTTCATGATCGAAGGCTGAAAACATATCAAATGATTTTTTCAGTAAAGCCTTTCTGTTCTTGATCATATCTGCGCTTCCTTGGAATTTCTGAATCAATGCTTCCCAAATTGATTTAGCTGTACCATTATGTTGGAGCAAAACAAATATATCTTCTTTTATTGCTTGCTGAAGAATACTGATCATCATTTTCTCACTTGTGAATTTTAATTTGTCAATCTCTGAGTAGTCCTCAAATGCTTTTTCCATCCCACGGTCATTCTTTGGTTTCTCATAGTCTTTCAACAATGAACACCATGCATCAAACTTGTAAGCTTGTACCCAGTTCTCAAATCTATTCTGCCATCCTTTAAATTCTTCAATGTACATAAGCTTTGGTGGTTTTTGATGCGTTCCCGTTTCATTTTCACTATATAAATTTTCAGCAGCAGTAACCGGAGCGACTGGTGTGGCAAACGCGTTGTAGAAATCCTCTTCCATGTCTTCGGCAAACGCCTTGCAAGTACCTTTACAATCGCAAACAAAACAAAACACAATCAGTTTAAAGATTTTTCAATTAACTGAAACAAACTGGTACTCGAACTGATGACTATTTTGAGCGGACTGAATGTTGACCAACTGTGCGGACTTCTAGGACCCGAATCGAATTCAAAACGACTTGACCCTTTGTAACCTTTGAACTCCGAACCGTATGAACTGGACAATTATCACGCAACTTGACCGACAAAACGATCCAATCTGACAACTGACAACTGACAATTTGTTCACATGATATTTAGTCAATACACTAATGGATCAGACATTTAATATGAGCGATGATATTCAATAATATTTGGCCAAACCTATGTATAGACAATCAATCACAAATCAATCTATTTGATCTAAACGATCACTAAACAGCTAAACATTTTGTATTAACACTAAGCACACTAAAGTAGCCGACACTCTTAAACAATTATAACTTTTGTTAACAACAACTAGTGATTTTCCAATTTTTAATGGCAGACAACCAGTTTAAAATTCATCACATATATCGACAAAAACTTTAATGGCAGACAAATTTATCATTCAACACAAATATCACATCAAATAAGACTTTTAAATTGTTTGAACCGAGAATCACTTTATCACTACACATGCAATCACATGCTTTGGCTGACAACATGGATTATCATATTCAAGAATTTTAGAACAGACAAACTTAAAAGTGATTTAATCGATGAACATCATATGCAATACACATAAATCGATGCAGTTTAACACAAACACGTGATTTCCTTTTTCTCAATTAACTAACAATCCTCGATCAGAAAATGTCACACAATTCAGAACAGTTTCTCAGCGTAGCAGACAAACAGTTTTCAATGAACAGCAGGTTTCGACGAACATCAAAAATTCAGTTAAGACAGCACTGCAGATTTCAATCAGATGTCAACGTATTTTCAAGCGAAATGCAAACAGATCAGTTTCGCTTCAACTATTCAAGCGAAATCAAATAATGTTCTCAATCTTGAAGCGAAATCAACAGAAATACATCAACTTGAAGCGAAATCATATACAAAATGTTGCTGATGTCATCATATGTTCGAACAATTGAAGCGAAATCACACAAAATTACAAGTTTTAAGCTGATTTTGATACTGAAACTTTCCAGGAACTGTTAAAACATGATTATGCGTGATATGTGAAAATTTTAGTTGATTTTATCCGTAAAAAGTTTGAAATTTCGAAAAAGAATGATGTAGAAACAGAAATCGTGGTGAAAACCGGCTGTTTTTGGCAAGAACTCCTCGTCCTGAGCTCTGATACCAATTGTAGGATCGGATTGCGACCTAAACGAGTCGTTTGGAAGAGTTCTAGTCCGTTTCAAAGGCGGAAACAGAGAAACGGACGTGATAACAGCTTGTTTCACACTTTAAACCTCTTTTATATTGATATTACAACCTTTACAATCAGAAGAGAAACCGGCAGCACTTCGGTACACTTGGCCAAAAACTGTTACAAATGAAATGACAATTGACCTATTTATAGAACCTATGATTTCACTTGAAGCCCTTGAAGCGAAATCCATTAGAACTCTTGAAGCGAAATTTACATAATTGTCTTGAAGCGAAATCGTTCATGCAATCTGATTCCACGCAACTTTCAACTTCTATTTTGTCTTTAGTGCATGATGCAGACAATGATGTCACTTGTGTGATGTCATCATCAAGGATGATGACATCATGCTTGATTATATCCGCACCGAACCCGCACCGAACCCGAGACTCGATACAAGACGAAGACGACAGATGTGTGCATCAACAAACATGAACAATCGTCTTGAACCGTGTACTGTCGGACTAGGGTGATCCCTGTTCGGTCGGGTCACTGGGGTCGAGATGGGATTCCTATTGTTTAAACAAGCTATCACAACGTCTTATTCAAACTACAACACTTCAAACAGAATCAAGTGACAAAACGATCAGATCGTCGGGACGGGTTGTCGTCCGATCGGATTGCCGTCCGATTGGATTACCATCCGATCGACCGGCCATCCGATCGGGCTGCATATTGGTTCAACACTTAAACAATTTTCAACATGTTCAATGCACTAACAAGTTTTAGCGGAATTCCACCTGATCGGTAGACTATCTGATTGGGTGATAAAACTGCTGTGAACTTGTTCTCTGAGAAATGCCTCGCCAATCGGGTCGCCGTCCGATCGAACGACCATTCGATCGACCGACCTGAAGGGTAGAGATACTTCTCTGTTTTCAAAATGCTACAACGAAAACTTCAAAAGTCAAACCATCATACACAAACACATCCTTACCAAACGAGATGACAATCCAATCGAATGGCCATCCGATCGGGTGACCATCCGAACGGATTGTCATCCGATCGATTGGCCATCCGACCGGATTACCATCCGACACACAGTGCAAGGTACTGTTTATTTGACCATTTTACGCGCCGCTTATCGTTTATACTATCGTTCTGATCAGGCTAAACTCGCTCTAATGCATCCCATAACCACTTTGACGTCTTGAAGCTGACAAACTGATGATATGTATCCTTGCTGAACGCTTGAGTTAGGAAAGAATATGCTTTCTTTTCTAAATCATATGCCTTTTTCTCGCCTGCTGTAAGATCTGCAAATGTCGCGGCAGTTGAAGCGGCAACATCAAGTGCTTGATCGAAATCTGTAGTAAAACATAACCACAATTCCGTGTTTTGCCCAAGAACATATGTATGGAATCTTTCTTCCCATCCAGGAAATTCATTCATGTGCATTAGCTTCGGTGGACGATTAATGCTTCCGGTTTCACTTTTGCTTAAAAGTATACTTTGAGTACTTTGATTTTGATTGGAAACGAATGCCCATTGACTTGTCTAAATTTGATTTGCTTGAGATGGAACTGATGAAGATGTGGGTGCGGGAAATTCGGCCCATGATAGTAATAAACCCGTGTTTCTATACTTGCTCTTCGTATTCGATGGAATACCCCACCAGTCTGAACTCATTTTAGCTGTATGATAATGAATACCTTCTCAAAAATCTTAAAACAAACAGTTAAGTATGAATTAAAAGTCTTCTGTTAAAAATGGGAAGTAGATGTCGATGAAGAATAAGATTCTTTGTTGAAGACTACAAATTGACGAAGAATGGGTTGTTCGTCAAAACTCAAAGTGACGAAGTATGGGTTTCCTCGTCGAAGACACTGACGACGAAGGACAAGGTAGATCTTCGAAGACCAAGGTGACGAAGGTCGGATAGTTGTCTAAATCAAATTTGACGTGGAATATGATGGTTCGTCAAAAACAACTATGACGAAGAGCTATGTAGTTCGTCGATGACAACTTCGTTGACAAAGGTGTACAGTTAATAGAGATATTTTCAAAACCAAATCTTCTGACAAAGAAGTTTCTTTTGCCAAACCACCTTACTTACAGACCAATTTTTCAACACACCATCATTCTTATTGACAACTTTGTCAAACAAACATAAAATAATCAACTACACTCCAATAATAATTCAAACAAGATCAAAAGCATATTATATTTGAAGAACAATATGAACTCGTTGAAGATCCTGATGAACTTAATGAGTTTTCCGTGCCACGGAAAAATTATCGAACACAATTTTTGCTTAAACTTTTAATAAAAACCAACATTTAACATGTAGACATGTAATATAACAAGGTTTTTGATCAAACTTATAGCAAAACGTCAAGGTTTTCACGATTTTATAGCTGTTTTTCCGGAAAGGTATGATTTTCAAACAAGAACAAAAACTGAAAAAAAAAACTTTAAAATCTGTCAAAACACAAGAAATCAACTTGGTTTTAACAAGGAAAAAAGCCAAGGCTCTGATACCACTTGTAGGTCCACCACGAGGATCGAGTTAAACCTCTATTCCCTGTTTTCTGACGTACCCAAGAGTGCGAAATCCAAACGGGTAAGTTAAACCAAGTTAGAACACGAAATCACAAACACGGTTCAACGATTAACACTCCAATGTATTAATACGTAATGCGGTTACAATGCGGTGTTTACAAGATCTCCTTATAAACTCTCAGTCTGTGTGTGTTTTACAGTGTGTTCTCTCTCAAATCTATTCAGACTTGCACATTTTATCTTCTGTTTTGCTGAGTATATATACTACAGGTTCGGCGAACCTCCTGCAGTCGACGAAGTATCCCTGACGAACAATCATTGTGACGAAGAGTGAGATCTTCGTCACTTACACTTCGACGAACAATCAAAGTGACGAAGATTGCAATCTTCGTCACTTTCACATCTTTGACGAACATTATACCAGCGAACCTTCAACATTTGACGAACCTTCGTGTAGTCTTCATTAGATGAAATACCAGGCCCAACACATGGAAAATGGCCCAACATGCAATAACTCTACGTATATATCCATGGCAGGTCTTATAGAATGCATTTGGTCAAAGTATATGACATCATTATGATGATGTCATGGTGATGTTATGTAGGTCCCTCGGAGGTTGAGGTAAAACCTAATCCTTGTTATATCTAACACACTAGCAAGTGCGGAATCCAAGCTAGCATGCAAACCGGAGTTTATATGAGAACACAAGCCACAAAGAGAAAGGTAGACACACGAGATATCAAAGTTTGCTCTTGTATTTCAATGGACACGGTTACAGCCCTTGACACACACTGAAAATACGCTCTCTACAAGACTTGGTTCACTCACTTCTCACACTCTCTATTTTCTATCTCTTTTTCGTGTCTTAGTGAAGTGAACACATTACATGGATATATATATCCATCACAGCACGTCTGGTCGAAGGATCAGATAGACTGATCGAAGGATCATCTATCGATCTGAAACCTATCGAAGGATCCACATATACCTTGAAGAATGATATCCTTCGAGGTTCATCCATCGAAGGTTTATCTTTCGAGCTCATCGAAGGATCTAAACAATCCTTCGATGACACATCCTTCGACACAGACATATTACAACCATTGTCTAACTGTTTGGCCAAGTCAAACCAGGAGGATGGTTGACTTGGTCAAACTTACAAGACTAACAAAGACATCGTTTGGTATCATGACAAAATACAGACAAAGTACAGACACAAGTGCACCAACAAACTCCCCCTTGGCTGTAGCTTTGTCTCGATCTTTGTGTCTTCAAGTCTTTGACGTCCTTTCAAGTCTTCAATGTCGGAGGATCTTTAAAGTCTTCACGTCTTGAAAGCAGAAAGTGTATCAACAAACTCCCCGTTTCATGTAGGAAGTGTGTTGACAAACTCCCCCTTAACATAAGCTCCCCCTTGAGTTATGCTCGTGAAATACTTGTTCTTTATGAATTGAGATCCTTGTGGTGTTGATGATGGTCAGTGGCAACTCGATCATCTTCATCACTTGAGTGCCTTCACGACATGTCTTCATTCCGAAGCTTGTCAACGAACATGTTCTCCTTGCCTTTAGTATCTGCACATGCAAGAAATCTAAACGCGTAATGAGAACAACTGCTTGGAATATAGTTAACATAAACAAATGACACACGTATGACCATATTTCAATCAACTACCGTCCGACAGTTTGAAAGTTTAACAAAATTTATCAATTTCAGTTTTTAACTTTCAAAACTTGCAAATTTCGACCGTTTATGAAGATATAGTCAATTCGGTTTTCGTTCAGGTTTCAGGCAACGAAGACTTGAGCTCCAACATCGTACGATCGAAAATAAAATAGAAATAAAATCTTTTTGGTTTTTAGAAAGTTTATATTAAAACACACCTAAAATCTTTTTGGACTTTTTGAATATTTCAAATGTAAAGACTGAAAGCAGTAAATAAATATATACAAAGATGCAGAAACTGAAAGCATTAAATAAATATTTACAGACATTCTTTTTGCGAGTTTCGAGGGTAAGAGAATCATATCAGTGTACGGTCATGCCAAAACGCTCTTGTTGTTCAATTAGTTAACATTAAGATAAGCATCCTATAACAATTATCGGTATTGTTATCCACATAAGCTCAACTTATCAGATGTAATCATGGCGAGGGGATACGTTAAGGTATGTTTTATACTTACCGACCGGTGTTCATCCACATCACGACACATTCCCGTATCAAGGTATGCACGAGGGTTCATCTTACCGGTGAGTATACCGATTATCATCTGTTTGACCGTATATGATGTGAGATTCTCACTTATTTTGATTTGAAAACAAGCCCTATGTGATAGAATCACTTATTGATGAGGAACTTGATTTTCGATGCATGAGGGCACAAGAGCAAGTCCGTGAACAGGTCAGTACTTTCGTACAGCAGAGAGACGAACTTGACTCCCGGATAAATGTGATATATTATCACTTATTTGATTGGACATGTGATTGTTGATCACTTATTGAGGTCGTATGCAGTATGTACACGTATGTATAGTATCATGGAAGATCTAGACTTGCGTCCCCATTATATTTCGGTAAAAGATACAACCATGATACCCAGATGATAAGCAGCATAAAGACCGAATATCTCAGAACCTCGGCAATCTCTCAAACGAAATTTCGGTACTAAGACCATATGCCAATGAATGGTTCCCACCTGGTCTTCAGTCGATTTAAGTTTATATCACCCTGCACACTTTAAAATGATTGTGAGCCTACCGATACATCTTATATAGAGCTGCTTATCGTTTTTCATTTTTGGTTTAAAGAGGTTTGGACAGACCACTGATGTACTATCATTTTCTCTTTTGCTCGCCAGGAAACTCATTTTTGCTTTTCTATTGTTTTTGTGTTTTTGAAATTTTTCGATGTTTTTGGATTTTCAAATTTTGGATTTACTCCCCCTAAAATCAATAAACTAAGACAAATTTAAAACACAAAGGTATTTACAAAAATGATTTTCCGATGTTGGTTTTACTCTTGCTTGACCTTAATGCCGTTTACCAGTAATAAATAGTCAAATCTTGATTTGTCAAATGCTTTGGTAAAAAGGTCGGCACGTTGGTCATCAGTGTGGACGTAAGCAACATCGATTAGCCTTTTCTCAAAGCAATCACGTATGAAGTGATACTTAATTTCGATGTGCTTAGTCTTTGAATGCTGCACAGGATTTCTAGTGATCTGTAAGGCAGCAGAATTATCAACGTAAATAGGAGTAGTTAGGAATTCAAAACCGTAGTCGCGCATTTGTTGTTGGATCCATAGGACTTGGGAGCAACAACTTGAGGCAGCAATGTATTCAGCTTCGCATGTTGATGTAGCTACACAGGTCTGCTTCTTGCACTGCCATGTGACTAGGCGATTTCCCAAAAACTGACATCCAGCCGTTGTGGATTTACCGTCGATTTTGCATCCGCCAAAATCAGAATCACTGAAAGCGATCAAGTCAAAGTTATTATCCCTAGGGTACCATAGACCGGTGTCAGGGCAACCCTTCAAATAACGAAAAATCCTTTTTATAGCTGCAAGATGTGAGGCCTTCGGGTTGACTTGATATCTGGCAAGCAGGCACGTTGGGTACATTATATCTGGTCTTGATGCTGTGAGGTACATAAGAGATCCGATCATCGCGCGGTAGTATGAGGGGCTAACAGCTTCACCCTTCAAGTCTGGAGAAATTCCGTGATTTTGCGGCAATGGGGTACCGATGGGCGTTGCATCAGACATCTGGAACCGGCTCAAGATGTCACCAACATATTTAGTCTGATGGATGAATATCCCAGACTCGGTTTGATGTACTTGTAGGCCCAAAAAGAAAGTCATTTCCCCCATAGCACTCATCTCGAATTTATCCTGCATAATGCGCTCGAAATTCCTACACAAAACATCATTAGTAGAACCAAATATAATATCATCAACGTATACCTGTACCAGTAGAAGATCTCCATCTTGTTCTTTGATGAAAAGAGTACAATCGATAAGACCTCTGCGAAATCCATTCTCCAGCAGATAATTAGATAAGGTTGCGTACCAAGCTCGCGGTGCTTGATGTAGACCATAGAGAGCTTTGTTGAGCAACCAAACCCGATCGGGATGGATAGGATCTTCAAAACCTGGAGGCTGTTCGACGTACACCTCTTCTTCCACCACACCATGTAAGAATGCACTTTTCACGTCCATCTGGTATACCTTGAAACCTTTGAATGAGGCATAAGCCAGAAAGATCCGAATTGCTTCTAGACGTGCAACAGGTGCATACACTTCGTTGTAGTCGATCCCTTCTATCTGACGAAAACCTTGAACGACTAGCCTTGCTTTGTTTCGAATAACGACTCCACGGTCATCCTTTTTGCATTTGAACACCCAACGGGTACCAATCTTCTTGTAACCAGCAGGTTTCTCTACGAGTTTCCAGACACCAAGCTTCTGGAATTGTTGCAGCTCTTCCTGCATCGCTTCAACCCAAGAGCTATCTTTTAAAGCTTCTTTCCAAGTTCTTGGCTCTTCCTGTGAGACATAACACGCGAAAGACCAATCATTTTGTTGACCAGATTCTCGGATAGATGCATACAAGCCTGCATTGTTGTTGTTTCGCAACATGTTTCTTGTTTGAACGCCACTTTGTACATTTCCGATGATGTTTTGTTGAGGATGGGTATTGTGAATCCTTGTTTCTGGATTATCTTGAACTGGAATGTTTGTACCCAGATTGTTGAGATTGAGATCAACAACCAATTCAATGCCCGGAATTGGCGAAGAGGATGATGCAGTAGCTTCAGCTGTTCTTGGGGCGTCCACTGGAGGTGTACCCTCTGAAGTACCATGAACTGCTGTTGTTGGAGCTTCTTGATCTGCATCGAGGAATTCATCATCCTCTGAAGATTCGTTCAATTCGGTAGCATCGTGAAAATCCTCATTATCGAGAGCATTATTATTCACTGAAGATGGTTCTTGATTGACAATAATTGGACGAACCAACGGTGAATCTGTTGCATTGTCACTCTCGAAAAACATCCTTGTCTGAATAAATTTTATTATCACCAACAAGAGTGTACAGCAAATCCACACTCTCCGACTCTTGTGCAGACAAGGACTCGATTGCAACAGTCTTAGCGGGTTTTGCAGGAGGATCACACAGAATATGATTCTCAAGAGGTATGTCCTCTTCTTTGATTACCGCATCAGACTTTGCTGAGTCAGTATCATCGGATTCATCATCAGAAGAATCAGTATCCTCAATCACAACTGAAGGAGCCTGATTCGGTTCGGCAGAAGACACACGTGTATCTGCTGACACATCTGAATCTGATGATACCTCTTTCTTGTATCCGAGTCCTGCTGCAAATTCATTAACATCTAGAGGAACAGATGGTTCAAAGAAAGTTCTATCCTCCTCGTCAGGCATGGCATCATAATTGTGTCTCACAGGTGGTGGACATTTCTTGTATCCAATGCATGTGACATCCCGTTTCTCTTTCTGTACGTCAATGATGTGATCCAACACATAGCTAGAGCTCAAATAACTGTCTAGCTTAAGTTGGATCGCCTCACTTTCAGTTTTCACACAAGCCATTTCCTTTTGCATTACTTCAAGACGAGTTATATACAAATTAATGTCAGTTTGTTTTCTGGAAACCATTTTAGTTAACTCGGTTTTATCTTTCTTTAACTTTTCAATTACTGACTTAAACTCCTTTTCATGGTTTTCATAAAACATGTTGGCTTCAGTGCACTTCGAAAGATCAACGGTCAATTTCTGATTGTGAATGAATGTCACATCATATTTCTCTTGCAAAGCCTCGTGTTTGCTTTGCAATTCACACCACTTATCATTCAATGAAACATGTTTGTCTTGCAAGTTAAACAAACTAGCTTGTAAAGCATCATGTTTGCCTTGCAACTCAGACATGTTTGTCTCTAAATCAGCACATTTAATACTCAACATGTCACAATTATCACAACTAACAGAAGTGGGTTCATCGACACATACCTGACTTGATGAACTGTCGACATTAGCCATAAAGGCTGAATGGAGAGAAGACGAAGAATAAGCAGCTTGATCCACTAAAATAGATCTTCTTTCAATTCCTGCTGTAGCTTCTTCCAATAGCTCATCAATATCTGCATTAACTGACGCACTTGATGTGTCATCTTCCTGATCATTCCCTGAACTCGAGGACTCTTCATCTGAACTTCCACTGTAACCGGAGCTGTCTTCATCTTCAGAAGATTCATCACCATTGGTGGAAGATTCTCCACCACTGGCGTGTTTAAGATCCTTGACAACTTCAGCAAAACAAGCTGTTCCATCTGGAGCATCATTTCCCAACTGAATTGACCAATCACAACCTTCATCTACTTGAACCACAAGTGCCTGGTTGGCATTAGATGGTCCTGCTTGACTCTGGTTGTTGACAGGCACCAATGTGCGCTCATTGTTCCTTACTTGGTTCTGATTTGCCCTGTTGCCTTGACCTCTGAAAGGATTTTGGTTTCCATGTTGAGATGGCCTCGTACATTCACGTTTGAAATGACCACGTTCACCACAATTGAAACACTTAACAGCCTGCTTATCAAACCCATACTTGGTGTCTTTCTTGCTTTCCAAGCTGGTTCTGCCAGTTCTTTCCATGAAATCCTTTGCTCGCCTAACAGCACTGGCAAAGGCCCACTTGATGTCCATCATCTCCATCTCCTCTTTATCGATCTGCTGATAGTCTTCTTGTGTCAGATTAATGTTACCAATCTGACCTTCCACTAATCCACAGTATGCGCTCACCAAAGTGTTTAGCAGCTCCATGTGTTCCTTTGCTACTTCCACACTGACTTTAGAAAAGCTTGAGGTGTCGAGCCGTACTGTATTTGGCTTTGATTGTTGACCAGCAGATGATGTGCTTCCATAGCACGCTTGCTGTTGAGGAGGAAGTGGATTCCCATACATGTCTGTTGGTCCGGTAGATTGAGGAGGAAGTGGATTCCCATACATGTCTGTTGGTCCGGTAGATCGAACAGGTAATGGATTTCCGAACATATCAGTTGCTCTGATAGGTCGTTGGCTTTGCTGTTGTGGTACTGGTTGAGGAACTGGTTCAAGCGGATTTCCATACATGTCTGTTGGAGGAGGCTTGACTGGAACTTGGATAGTATTGCCATACATGTCAGTGCTAGACACAAACGCTGTTTGAATTGGAGCGTGTGAAGAAGGTTTTGTAGAAGTGCTAGAAGTTCCATAATACATTTCAGGATTTTGTGGCACGGGAACTCTTTTTGCCTTCAGAGTTTCTTCTTGATTCTTGTTTTCCAGGAGTTGAACAAAGTCATTGAAGTTTGTTGTAGCTAAAGTGCCATTGTACTTCATGATTTCCAAGAAAGTATTCCATTGAGGTGGCAACGCATCTGCAAACTTTTTCACAATCTCTGCTGAAGTTGTAACAACCTCAAAATTTGCCAATTCAGTCAGCAAATGATTAAATCGACTTGTCAAATTTCCTAAAGATTCATTCTCCATACAAGTAAAACCATCAAACTCTTTCTTTAGCAAGTCACGTCTCAATTGACGTGTCGCTTCATTTCCTACGCCCCTTGTCTTCAATGCGTCCCACAACCTCTTCGTTGTCTTGTAACTGACAAATTGATGATAAATATCTTTACTTAACGCCTGAGTAAGAATGGCATATGCCTTCTTTTCCAAATCATAGACCTTCTTCTGATCTTCCGTAAGATCTGCAAACGTAGCAGCAGATGATGCGGCAACCTCTATTGTTTGATCGAAATCTGTGATGAACCGCAACCACAATTCTGTATTTTGTCCAAGGACGTATGTATGAAATCTGTCAATCCATCCTGGATATTCGTATAAGTGCATCAACTTTGGAGGCCGATTCAAACTTCCGGTTTCGCTCTCGCTTAAGAGAATGCTTTGAATACTTGGAGTTTGATTTGATACGAATGCCCATTGACCGGTAGAAATTTCATTAGCTTGAGAAGATACCGGTGCGGGAGATTCGGCCCACGAAGGAGACAAACTCGTGTTTCTATACTTTCCACTATCCGGAGACGGAGTACCAAAATACATCTCTGTATTTACCGGAGTACCCCATCTTGGATTCATTTTTGATCAAGAATAATAATACCTGAAAATCACAAACTTGTTAAACATAAACAGACTAAGGTCGAAGGATCAAGACTTGTTCGAAGGATCAACAGTGTTCGAAAGATCACTGTTGAATTTCGAACAATGATTTCGAAAGATTCTCCAAACGAAGGATCCTTATCTTTCGAAAAAGAACTGTAGACCGAAAGATGTATGCTTCGAAAAGATTCCTTGGATCGAAGGATAAGTCACAGACTTCGAAGGATGTTCGAAGGATGATTATCTATCGAACCTCCTTTGATCGAAAGATGATCTTTCGACTTCGAAGGATATCCTTCGATCTGCACTGACACAGTTGACAAAAGAAGTGACAGGTTGGTGAAAAGGTGATGGGTTGGTAGAAATCTTTCGGCAGAAAGGTATGGTCAGACCATACTTTTAGCAAACCGAGATTTTGAATCAATAAAATATACTAAAAATCGAAGGATCAACCCAGAAACCGGTCACCGGAGTAAGCCGGAATTTGGCCGGAGAAGACCAAACTTCTTAAAAACAAGTTTTTAAGTTACCCAACCCGTCTTTTAACACACCCGGTAAGTTTAGAACACGTTTTTACGACTGGAAAAGCAAGAAAAACACTAAAAACGGGTGCTAAACCATGTGAGTTTTTGTCCAAAACACTCCAAAGTCTTGTATAAACTCGGTTTTTAACAAGGAAAAGAGCCACGGCTCTGATACCACTTGTAGGTCCCTCGGAGGTTGAGGTAAAACCTAATCCTTGTTATATCTAACACACTAGCAAGTGCGGAATCCAAGCTAGCATGCAAACCGGAGTTTATATGAGAACACAAGCCACAAAGAGAAAGGTAGACACACGAGATATCAAAGTTTGCTCTTGTATTTCAATGGACACGGTTACAGCCCTTGACACACACTGAAAATACGCTCTCTACAAGACTTGGTTCACTCACTTCTCACACTCTCTATTTTCTGTCTCTTTTTCGTGTCTTAGTGAAGTGAACACATTACATGGATATATATATCCATCACAGCACGTCTGGTCGAAGGATCAGATAGACTGATCGAAGGATCATCTATCGATCTGAAACCTATCGAAGGATCCACATATACCTCGAAGAATGATATCCTTCGAGGTTCATCCATCGAAGGTTTATCTTTCGAGCTCATCGAAGGATCTAAACAATCCTTCGATGACACAACCTTTGACACAGACATATTACAACCATTGTCTAACTGTTTGGCCAAGTCAAACCAGGAGAATGGTTGACTTGGTCAAACTTACAAGACTAACAAAGACATCGTTTGGTATCATGACAAAATACAGACAAAGTACAGACACAAGTGCACCAACATGTTAGCTTGCAGCGCTCCGTGCTTCGTGTGTCGAACTCTGGGGCGCACGATGGAGAAATGTCGTGACGTCGGGCTTGAGCCGAACCGAACCGAGTCGAAACGAGTCCAACCGAATCGAGTCGCGTCCACATAAAGTGTATCAACAAGATATACCGGCTTAAGAAAGACTGTTGCCTAAGAAGAAGAAGGACGGAAGCTGTGACAGACCGAAAGGCATGAATGAGGACCAAATCTGTTCTCTTCACCGGAAAGAATGACCGAAGTAGGTAACCGAGACCGGCGGGTTGCCATAGAATGAAAGAAAGAAAGACAAACGCCGACGTAAAGAAAGAAAACCGTCGAGAAGACCAAAGCCATAATCGACATGTGGCTTGAAATTCAGACCGAATGACTCGCAAGGAAGACCGTAGGTGTGAGCCAGAGAGACCGGAAGCTTACAACAGAGAAGAGTGAGACCATGAGGAGAGTTTGTTTTGTGTTCAAGAGTATGATCGTAAGACATGTATCAGCTGAATTAAATTCGAAGAAGCAAGTTCAAAGGAAAAATACCAGGCAATGTTTTTGTTGATGGTAGCAAGTTGTTTTAACAAGACAGTGAGTCATGTAGAGAATATATTCTGCATGAAAAGCAAGATTAAGGGCAAGTGATTTGATCAGCAAGAGCATGAAAACCTATTCGGATTAGCAAGAATGAAAGTTAGCAAGAAACCGGAACCGTGCAGTTCGTGTAGTAAGAACCGACTCGTGTGTGGCTGTAACCAGTAGAAGATTAGCAAGTAAGATGCAAGATCCACAAGATTTAGTAAGAAAGAATAGCAAGTTTCGAAAGCAAGTCCACAAGAAATCCGAGCAACCAAAGCATGTTGATTAGAAGCAAGAAAGAACGCAAGCAGGTAGCAAGAACCGACATCAAGATTATTTTGGGGGTGAATGTGGGGAATATTCTTGATTGATCAGGTCAGTGTCGGGTTGACGGATACGGGTCACGGTGCTAATCGTTTTGTTTAAATGGTTCATCCATCAGCTAATGGGTCATAGGTGAGAAGTTGTCAAAAGCTGACCAAGTTTATTATAAATAAGAGGGTTTAATTGTTTTGTCACGCACCCTTCACTTTCATTCAAATAAAGTGAGTAATAAAGTGTATTTTTTTTTATCATTTTGCTTGTACGTGAGTGTGTATTGAGTGTTTTGTGTGGGCCTGAACCTACATTCCCAAGATCGATGAATCTAACATACTCATAAAATAACCAACAACAACAAACGAACTTCCTGATTTAATTGTGAACAATAGATAGAAACCTGACTTGTATTCAAGAACGTGAATTACAAATCGACACATGTTTCTGACTCTTGACATTGATATATATACTAAGGATTTTGCTTGAAACGTTGCGATACCGCTGGTAGTTATTACCGGAAACCGTCACCGCATTAAAGACATATGAGGTTCTGTTATTTTGCATGCCAGATAATGAATTACCGATGTGGACTTTTTGGTCAAACAAATATCATTTGACCGTACTTAATTTGAACCTAGATACATACATGACCTGGACTTACAAGTTCTTGGACCTTTAATAATACTAGCCCATAAATAAATAAAGACAATTGTTGGACCCATAATACTAGGTAATAATAATTATAATTTGCAGCCTACATAGTTTATATGGATTAAGTTTCAACATCCCCATTGGATTACCTCTTTCGGTTACTTATGGGGCCGCATTATATGATATCAAGATCAAGACCTGTTTCATTGTCACATGTCAATCAAGATGAGATCTTTCTGGGTCAAATGTATATGAATTGCTTAACGTTCATAATTTAACTATACTGTATGATTTCCTAATGAGACCCTTCGCACACCGTTCATATAACAAAAGAAGAAAAGAAGGGAGTGTATCATCTTAAGTACAAAAAATCAAAACAAGAAAAAGAAAAAGAGGTTATCACGCTATGTGTCCAACAAAACATACAATTTGATGAGCTGTCCCCCTTTTAAACTTGACTCTGCCATGCAAGCCCGGAGGTCATCATCACTTGAAATTGGAAGACGGTTACCTTCGGTGTCATCATACACAACACGGAATTTATGGTGTTCTAATTCTGGAAATCTCTTTTTGACTTCCCTGTGCAGGTCTGTACATTCAGCTGAAAGGGGCAGTGTAAACTTGATCAAATCAGCAAAATTCATCAGACGGACAGAAATACAAAACCATAAGTACATAAGTAAAAAGGAAATTGTTGTCATTCATTAATACGAAACGTGGTTTAGTGCAAAATAACAAAGAAGATATGGGGACGTAGTATCATCCAACAGATTTAACGATAATGTGAGTGCGATCAAACCTGGATTGGCCATGCAACCTCAGAGGTCAAGGTAAAGAACTACTAATATTACAATAATAATTAATCAACAACATGAACAATGATTTATCACTCAATTGCTTTATTGCTTGAGAACTGAAATGCAAAATACGATTACAATCAAACGACTTAAATAAGCAAGCAACTTAAACAAACTAACAATCCAAAATACCCAGACTTGGTAAGCCACCAGTCAGCAGAATTATTCAAACTAATTCAAAACTGGAAACGGATAGAAATAGCCAGAGAGATCACGTGCATAAGACTTCCTCAAAACTTTAGTTCCACGAGCATGGGAGTATTGAATCACTTTTCAATATATTCGACTTTAATTATATGTTCGCCATATATGTGGTAGCTAAGCTCTCATTCTACAAAGGATTACAAAACAAAATTAATAATGTGTGCAGAGTTGTTTTTAAAAAAATGTTTTGCATACTAATATCTGTTATAAAACAAAGAAATCAAAGAAGGTTTTAAAAATAGTTATTCACTTGGTAATTTGAGCAAAAACAGGACGTTAACATTCAATCTTGGAAGTACTATCTTCCATCTTCCAAACTCTACCAAAGTTACAGTTGTACACTTGTATGACATAACAAGTTTTATTAAAAGGATTTTGTTAATTATTATTATTATTATTATTATTATTATTATTATTATTATTATTATTATTATTATTATTTTGTAACAGTTAAAAAAGGAGGGTTACCAACATTTTTAGTTTTATGCTAGTTTTCTGCTATAGTATCTAGTTAAAGAAACGTTAGAGATGAGCAAGTTTTTGAATGGTAAAATGTCAACTCGTAAACGAAATTACGACCCATACAACTGAGAACTAGAATAACTAACCTTCAACAAACTTTGAATCTCATTAAAATCTTCTTCATAACTTTCTTTCGCGCAAAACGTGGTCAACTCGATGACCCCTATGAGTTTCTTATCTGCACCTTGATAAGAAAATACAGGCACCATTAAATGCCCCATAATTTGATCAGGGTCATGGTTTGTACTTTGGAACGCAACCCCATTTTGAGCTGCTAGGCCAACCTTAGTAGCTGCTCCAACAAAAACTTCTTTCCCGAGGCGTTTCCTGTATAACTGCAGCCCCATCTGGTTTCGATATGCAACAAAAAGTTGATCCGCCACCGTAAGACGCTCCTTGTGGCCATCCTGTTTGTATTCCCAATACTGAAGGAAACCAGATTCTTTTTTGAAATCAAATTTCTGCAAAACGTTTCTGATTTTGGTATGCATTGTTGAAAGTTAAAACAACTTTTGGACTGATGAGCACAAAACTTTGCTGGACTGGGAAATTTATAGTAAAGTTCAAAGGCTAAATTGGGGTGCAAATAATGAAGTAATCTATCTAAGGGGTTCAAATAATATCAGAAATGATTTATTTAATTTGGACCAGGTCACCTTTTGAAGAGTTCAATTAACAGGTGGACAACATTTTAGCTTATTTTTTGCAATTTTCTTGACATATCTGCCCAGCTAGTTATCCTTTATACAAATTTACCGTGAAGCAATTTTCTTAACACTTTTAATTTGCGTCTGTTAAAAGTAGTTTTCCATATCTAACATATTTTCTTTCATTGTCGGTTGAATTATTGTTCCTTTCATGCTTTTTATATGGTAATTACAATTCGAAATTGGATTAATTTATTCACTTGAAAGTGATTTATTTATTGAACATTTATCGACATTATAATGTAATTTAAATTTAAATTATAATAAAAATAAATAACCTTTAAGCAGCTTTTTACGATACTTTTTTATTCTATTCATTCTATAAAATACTGGTATCAACCTAACAAAAATATGTCATCTTTCAAATAAATTTCTTGAACGATTATGTCAAATGAATTTTAAATATAAAATCATGTCAATTAGTTATAGTATAAAATGTGCAAAAAAGGTCAAAAATTGCTAAATGAACCCCTATAGGCTTACCTATACATGGGTCCCTTCTTTTTAACTGCTTCCTTACCATACCTCTATAAT
>JARYGA010034936.1:0-63848 GCA_030545235.1 Helianthus tuberosus | reverse complement strand
ATTTATAGTTTGATTATTTGATTATTTTAATAAATGGCATAGTTGATTATTTACTAACATGCATTTCACTTACAAAAATATATCATACATCTTTTTAAAGAGACACTCGCAGTGTTGATCTGATATTTTATTCTAATGAGTTTCTTTTGTTAAATTCTCTTTAATCTCACTATTTTTTTTAATTCTATAAGGTTCTCACTATTTTTTCTCATTTTTTTCCAAACGTAATAGATTTTTAAGAACCCACAAATGTTAGTTGGATCTGTCCCTAGACACTTAGGTTGAATATATACAAAAGTATTTAATTAAATATTCGTATCGATATTCATATGAGTTACTCAATTCTAATTTAAATATACTTTTTGGAAAAGCTTTTACCTATGGAAAAGAGGTTTATAAAAAAAAACGTAAAATTTATTGATGAAACAACAACTTTATAAATTAACTATATTGTTTAGGTTCAATCGTCAGTTAGGATCCTTTTCTTGTAATTTTGGTATTCAATCCAGGTTTGTGTTTTGTTGTTGGATATGAGTTGGATTTTGTTATTTATGTTAAGTATCGTAATAAAAAAATTGTATATTCTAGTAAAAAATGATTGAATCATTCACTCATTATTATTACTTTACTATATATTAATAAACCAAATGAAATAAACAGTAATCTTAATATATTATATTACTATATTAATATGAAAAAGTATATCGTACATTACGGCTTAACGTACTTCACGTACAACAACGTGCGTGATTTGTTATATAACATGCGTGATTAATGTTTTCAATATGCGTGATTATTGTGTTTCAACATGCGTGATTTTGGATTTTTGAGTTATAACGTGTGTGATTTTAAAATGAACGTGCGTAATTACCTGTCATACGTGATGTACGTTAAGTGCTAATGTACGTTAACCTTCCTCATATTAATATAATAAAAATAATTACTATTGTTTTCTTTACTTTCTAAATTGGATAAGCTTGGTGTCAACCAATACTGATATCGAAAATACTAGTACGGTCCGATTCATTATTGGTACATGAAGGTAAAAATCGGCACCAGTCTGATACAGAAAACACCAAAATTCGGTACCGGATTGAGTTTGAAAATCTATTAGTTCGGGAAATTCGATACTGTTACAACAACGGTGTCGTACAACTTTTTCTTGTTGACTTTCTTCAACTTTTAATGATTTCTTTTTTTAATTTCAAGGATATGGATGAGCTCGGTAGCAACCGATACCGAAAATACCGGTTACGGTACCGGTATATGAAGGTAAAAATCGGTAGCGAACCGGTACTAGGAACGTCAAAACTCGGCACCGAATTGGTACTTAGGATCCTTCGGTTCGAGAAATTCGGTACCAGTACCCAGTATTATTTGCTCATCTCTGACCACAAGTTTCATACGAAAAACATCATTAACATACAACTTTTTGGTTGATTTTATTTCGATTATTTTTTACTGTTTTATATATATATATATATATATATATTGGTAAAAGTCATCGCGGTTTTTTTTTTTTCATTAATAATAAGTACACTTTACATCAATATTTTCTTTTTATTCTTGTTAGTGGTTTCGTGTGCAACGTGCTCGTAGTGATTTCAAAACACATGTAAACACAAACTAAATAACAAAAGAAGTTCGTCACAACGCGGCTAGGGTGATAAACCTAGTTTTAGTTAATTGGTTTACTGAATTACGTAAATTAATACCATGATTCATGACATAAACGTCGTTTTACAACGTGTAAATTAACAATTTGACTTGGGACGTGAAAATAATAGTTTAAACAAAGACGTGCAATGGCACATATTTATTTATTTGATGGACTTTTTGGCATTTACAGTTTGGTACTAATCGACATCCGTGTACCATTTGCATGTTACAAACGAATTGAATTCTATCGTGCTTTTCTTTCAAAGTTTCTCATCCTCGTAAACTAAGAAATCTTAGCTAATAACCGAGATATAATATATATCTATATATATATATAGGGAGAAGATCATGCGAGAACCACCTCTTATTGCGAGAACCGCGATAACCAATGTGAACACAACCAAAAATGCCTAAAAATAGCTAAAAATCACACAAATTTTTTTTTAATATTTTTTATATAAAAATCGCTACTTTTCGAAGCCAAATTTTTTTTTTCTTTTTTTGCCACTAAAAGTAGCGATTTGAGCATAAAAAATATTAAAAAAAAAAATTTAGATTTTTTTTGATTTTTTTAGATTTTTTGGGGGTTTAGTTTTTAGTATTTTAGCTTGGGGGGGGGGGGGGGGGGGGTTGGGGGGTTTAGGTTTTTGGGGTGGGGTGGGGGGGGGTAGGTTTTTTTTAGCTATTTTAGGTTGTGTTCACATTGGTTCTCGCGGTTCTCACAATAAGGGTGGTTCTCGCATGATCTCCTCCCTTTATATCTATATATATATATAAACATGATAAATAAGGGCTTAGGTGTCATGTTATAAGGGCTTGAGAGATGATGTGGCATCACCATAGGGCTTCTTGAAATTGGTTTTGGCTCCAAAAAAATCCTCCTTATTAAAACGGGTAAGGCGGCATCCGAAAACCTTGGTTACGACCCGATATGCAAAAAAAAACGGATCCATATATATAATAGATTTGGTTCATAATATTCACACAAAATATCAGTTCTTCTCTTTCACGCTATGTGCTTTCTTCTTCCTAAAAACCCTAAATATCTCGATCGCCAAATTCTTCTCCTTCACTCCTTTCACTCCTGTTGTTCTTCCTCCTCCGCTTCAACTCCCCATCTGACGTTGATTTTATCAACAAACCCTATTGAACAATATACCCGATCAATCCGTTCTTTAGTTTCTTAATTCCTTTTTCAAACCCTAAAACTCCAGCCGTACAAAGATTGAAGAGTAGCAGGTTTGGAATCCTCCTCTGATATATGTTCTCCCTTTGATAATCTGTTTGTTTCGTTTGAGATGTTGTTTGGCCTTTAGGGTTCTACATCTAACTTAAAACTTCTGTGGTGATGGTGCTGTGCTTTTGACGCTGGAAACCATGGTAGAAAGCGGTGGTGGTTGAGGGTTTCACTGCAAATCTGCTCTGTTCTTCACCGATTCATGATTTATATTTGAAGGTATGTAGTAAAGTTCATTCCTTCTTTGATTTTTTATTGTTAATCTGCTCTGTTCTTCACCGATTCATGATTTATATTCGAAGGTATGTTGTAAAGTTCATTCCTTCTTTGATTTTTATTGTTAATGTAATTAATCTTTGTTAACTTTTATTTCTTTTCGACATCGTTGAAGGGTATGCGAACACAGATTTAGGGTTAGATCTGGCGAAAGTTCTGGAGGATGGTTGATGTGTTTTTGATTTCCTTGATTTTGGTTCCGTTAAAAGGTCTATTCTTTTGTTTCCTTGATTTTGGTTCCGTATAGGTACGGTTCGGTAATGTGTTAGTCTTAGGAATTTTTTTTGGTCAGAATAAAGGTTGTCAAATACATAAAATAATAAATTATGGGAATAAAAGTTTTGGTAAAAAATAATGAATTTAAGTTTCAAACATTCAATCTTATAGATGACGTTTATTGAATTGGGTTGTTTTGTGTAGGTGAAGGTGGACATGAGAGTGGATATCAGTGATCCGAGGGCTATGATGGATTGTAACAAAATTATAGTGAATTGGGTTGTTACAATCTATCAATTTAACCACTTGCTTGATCAATTGATTTAGTGGGTTTTTTTTTGGTAGGATAAGCAAGAAATTAGAAACAGCTATGATGGATTACTATCTGCTGCTGCAGCTATGACAAATAGTATATTTGGTAGGTGTTTTTCTGTTGAATCCAAATGATATATTATTTTTACAAGAAATTGATATATGTAAATGATGAAGTCTGTTATATTTTGCATCTAAGAGTTTTCAGAGTCGCTACAGGAAGTAGGGACCTGTTTGCTGGACAAAACCGTAACCGATGCTAATGGTGAATGTGGTAATAAAAGTTTTGTTATAAAACTGTTTGGTTGTTTTTACAGTATTTATGACTTTTGTATAACTATGTATGCAACATTTGTGAACTTACAGGTGGCAGAATATGTTGTTTTGGATGGCTTGTGGAATTCACATAATGGGCTAGGTCAGGTCTGCTTGGCCTGAATTACTTTTTTATCCAAATATTTAACATTTTTAAACTTTTTTTTAGCTCATTTGACTCTTTTAAGTCAATTTCATTTATGTTACCCATTTGACCCGTTGAACGATGAAACATAATCCGGATCGACCCAGTATAATCATGTTCAGTTCTAATCTCAGTGATGACCAATTGAAACAGAGACTTGATCATATGTGTAGCACACCTTGCCAGGTAACCTGATGGCCATTATAAGTATTTCAAATACTCGATCAAATATACACATAGACGTAATAAAATTTGCATTTGCAGGCACTATTTCTATGGCTGATGAACATGTACCAGATTATGTAGACAAGAAAGCATTGGTGCAAAAGCATGTAAATATATGGGTCATGGCAGTTTTAGTTTCCATTTCGGTAATGAGTCGACGGGTTAGATTTTCTGATACTGATTGGGGTTGTTGGCTGTGATTTGAGAAATATAAACTGAGTCGGCTCAGCTCGGAAGTATAAACCAAGTTGAAAACTTGAGCTCGACTCGACTTTAGAAAACTTGGCTTAGTTTGCCTTGAATCGTGCTATCCCGATTTTGGCTTGCTTGTATTGTTAAAACTTAAAGAAAAAAAAACTCTTGATATGAAGTGGAACGGATAACGATGTAAGATCGGGCTTAAAATATTAATCGACTTTTATTACTGCTATAAAATGATATAAGCTGGGGGTTAATTTAAATGAGCCACCCTTAGCTCGAGCTAAGCAATCTTCAAATTTTGAGTCACTATCTATTTGAATAGCACTACGAATATATCTAATTTGGTATATGCATATTTTGTTTATTGCATAGAAGACCTTTATATTTAAAGTCCTTTCTTTCATCATCATTTTTTTAATTACTACGGGAAGTGAATGGCAATATTAAGATATTAAGATCAATACATATCTACTAAGTTAAAGAAGACTATCTGTTGGTACTTGCATACATATTAATATGTTTATCAAAATTTTATTACAGTTTATTATTCAATTTAAGTTTGAATTCATAAAGTAATCAGTTTGAACTAACTACAAGTTACACTATAAAAAGTACATGTGTTAGTATGGTCACAATAATTATATTATTTGTCAAAATATTTATAGTTTTCACTAAAAATAACGACTAAAATAATCAAATTATTTAAATAATATGTTCATATTATAAAAAACATGGTCATGGGCATTGTGTAAATTCTCTAGCATTAAGCACAGAGTACGTTCTTCGGACCAGTGATGCATTAGGGTTATAATTAGCAGAATAGATATGTATTTGTCTGAATTTTATCGTCGATTTTGTAGTTTGATGATGATAGCTTTTGTTGTAGTTCAGGTTTATGATCTAGGAATTGTTTTCACCGATCTGCAGTTACATATTCTTTTACAAGGTAAGGGTTCTTACGATTACTGATATGCAATTTTCTTTGTCTTCTGATATTATCACCAGAATAAGGTCTTCGTGTTTGATTTTTTAGTTGGTCCTTACCAAAGTCAATTAGCATTGCCTCCTTTTACTGCTAGAGAGAAACACTTTTTAATCAAGATTTTAGATGCTACCTTTGTGATTTTAAATGCTACTTGTGTTACTTTTGAATCGGATATTAGATGCTACTTTGGGATGGTTTTGGTTGGTTTATATGCTTGATACCAAGTAGAAATTAAATGGAACAAACTTTAGTGGAAACCTGTGCTACTTTCGAATATAGATATAGTTTTTTATATGGTTATTTGTACTCTGCATATTTGAATTGCCATACACAATTTCTTTTTATATGCATATTAAAATAAAAACTATTAAAACAAGTAAATATATTAAATGGTAAACTTAGTTAAGGTAACATTTTAACTTATTTCATCTTTTTGGTTAATTTGTTTGACTGTAAAAATACATTTTTAGTCAAAACTAATCAATAACATTATTTAAGGTAAATTTAATATCAATTCGAAAGGTTTTATCTTGATTGCTTACCTTTGTACAATTCAAATGTATTGATAATAGCTTTGACAAATTTATATATAATAATTTGCTTATGTTATTCAGTAATGTATTAATGTATTGAAATCTTATGTACTTATTTTCTTTATCTATTTATTCTTAGGTACAGAAAGTTGTTATTGTTGGAACAATTACCTGAATAAATACTAATCATTTATTGTATTATAGTGGATGCAGTCACTCCAAGTTCAAGGTTGAAAAACAATTCAACACATATGAGCTGGAAATGGGTCTTGTGATGTTCTCGACAAGAAGGTTTATGCATGTATGGGAAGCATGTCTACCAAGTTACAAGGTTTGAATATTTTAATGTATTTTGTACATCATACATATAATGCATGTACTAATTCAAATTGTGGTCTATGCTTATAGCGAATAGGTTTTGGAGTTATTTGATGAGAGGCGATGAATTGTCGATTGGTTATCTTTATGTTTTTAAATGTTCAAAGAGCCAAGGGAAGCTATTGGTTGCAAAACCTCCGAAACATATATTATTGTTGCTTTTGATTGTAATTTAAATTTTCCTACCCGGGTATCTACCCGGGTGATAACCTAGTATATATATATATATAAACCCTCTTGAGTTGCAAAAACTTAGAGAACTATGACTTTCGTGCGAGTTTTGCCCCCATTTTTTGCACATACGTAGACAGTGGCGGACCCATGATTTTTTTTCATTGGGGTCCATTTTTTTGTGTTAGAATTTTTCACAACCAAACATTAAAATTTTCGGGTCGGTCATCGTAGTCGGGTCGAGTCGGGGCTAGGAAATAATGTAGAAGCATTTAGTGCACATGAAACCACTACATTATTAAGAACTATTTTTAAGAATCAAGGTATCAAGTTGTGGTTACTAGTAAATTGCTTGAAACCAATAGCTATCTAAACAATACAACTACTTCACATAACTTCAAAATTTTGTTTAAGTTTTTTTTTTTTTTTTTTTTGAACGCCACTATATGTTGAAAGTCTTATTTGGTAATCAAATGTGAAATAAAATCATTCGGAGACAAAGAAAACACTCACAAAATTAGATGGCTCGCTTGGGAAAGAGTAACGAGAGATAAAGGCAAAGGTGGCCTTGGAGTCAGAAACATAAGAGAGGACAACATCTTCCGAAATGGTGGTGGAGATTAAAGACGGAGAAAGACCAATTATGGACAAAAGTAATCAAAGCCATACACGGGAATCTAATTTACTCAATAAATCTGTTATAGGAGCATGGAAAACAATTGTGGAGATTCAAGACGAAGCACTCAAGAAAGGGCTAGATATCCATTCGAAGCTAAGAAGTATAGTTGTAAACGAGGAAGACATTTGTCTATGGCTGATAACAACAATCAACAGGGGAATTTGTGTAAGACTCTGCCAGAGCTATTCAGAATCACAGCAAACAAAAAGATAACATTGACAAATTGCTCAGACAACGAGTAGTTCAGCTCCTCATCATGCTACAATAGATTCACACTCATGAAGGGCAACATAAATGGGAATGGGACGAAGGGGAGCAAAATCATTTCTCAGTCAAAGTTTTTTGAAAGCAACTGAACCTAGCAAGACGATTGGCGAAGCCGAAAAATAACAGCTCATGCTCAATGCCTCCATGCCTCTGATAAATTCATATCGGAACTCTTGGGTTCCAAAAAAAATAAACTATCTAGCTTGGAGGACAACTTTAGATAGAATTCCAACAAAAGAAACTCTTAAAAAAAGAGGCCTGGTGAACTTACTGGACAATTGGGTGTGGTGTACCATTGGAAAGGACGAAAAAAAGCACATCTTTGTCAATTGTTAAATGGAAAAAATTATATGGTCTCAAATTATGGGGTGGTGCAACATCTATCATCATGGTTCAGCAAGTAATCTTGAAGAGATTCTTAACTTGGGCAGGTTGGCGGGCTACTCTGTAGCTCATAAAAAACTTATCTCACTCATACTTCTTACTTCTATTACGTACTTTGGGTAAAGAGAAATGAGAAGATTTTCAAAGGTAAATAACTCTGACACAACTTCATGGCTAACTCCTCACATTTGAGAGAGCTAGATCAAAAACAATTTTGATGTCATCTGGAAAAGTTGCTGATGATTACTCTATTGGTAAGACAACTTTAATGAGTTATGATTGATCTTCATTAACCAACAATGATAGTCTTTAGAGTTATGATCATTTCGTTGCCATAACTATTGGATTTAACTCCCAAATTAACTCGTCATGTGTTGGAAATCAAAGCTTTGATCTTATGATGTATGATCAACAACCTATGGACCCAAATTATTAAGAAGAATTTGATATTCTAGACCAACTTGCCCTACTAAGTTTCAATTCTAATAATTTTTATAAGAAAACAGGTGGGAGGTTTTCTGGTTTAGATGGGAAGGGTAATTTAAGAAGGATAAATCCCAAGTTGAGTGTTATAAGTGTCATAGACTAGGGCACTTTGCCAGAGAATGTAGAAATCCCACTCAGAACTCTTCAACATATTTAACCTATCCAAATTCAACAAATCAATTTAACCCACAACCCCCATATCAGAATTCTTCCCAAAATACCTTTTATCCAAACATTTAGGCTACAACTTATTTTTCTCATACTTCTTTACCCACACTTGTCCAGTATGCTCACACACCCGTTCAAAATCAATACTCTCAAGTTTCAAAGTCACATATTCTCATACATTCTTCCACACTTATGCAAACTGCATCACATACGTAAGCACCATCAGTTTCCCAAAACTACTGGTTGCCATGCACTAGACTCAAGTTATCAAAGCTTATTCACTCAGTGCTTGTAGACTGGAGTAGTATGTCTGATGATATTCCAAACAACAATTTGTCCATGTTTGCTATAGACATCAAGCAACATACATCCACTAATGAACAATTTGTTCCCGAGGAATCCTCTTTAAAAGAAAAAAGCATTTATGAGGTACCTAGTGGAACTGCTGGTAATCCTCTAGAGACCATGTCTGCAAATATGGCATTAGTTTCTACAAGTGAGATAATAAAAAATGGATTCTCTCATTTTGATAGCTTGTGGTATGTTGATAGTGGAAGGTCTAGACATATGACTGGTTGTAAGAAACTTCTCTCTAATTTTAAAGACAATGGAGGATCAGATATCTCATTTGGGAATGATTCTAAAGGAAAATTCTTAGGTTTTGGTGAAGTAAAATGTTGGAAAGCTAACATTTGAGAATGTCAACCTTGTTGATAATCTGAAATTTATCCTCTTATGTATATCACAAATGTGTGATAAAGGGTATGCCATTTTTCACTAAAAACTCTTGTAAAATTGTTAGCTAGAACTTGTGAAAAGGATTGGGTGCCTCATTGCAAATGATACACAACTTATGGCCAAAATAAGTGGAAATGTGTATGTGGTTGATATGCTGAAAGATACCCATATGCCACAAAGTGTGTGTCTATTCTATCAGGCATCGGCCAAAGTGGCTGAATTATGGCATATGAGGTTAGGTTAAATCAACTTACAAACAATCAATGATGTGTCCAAGCAAGTTCTTGTGAGAGGACTTCCTAAGAAAGAGTTTAAATGTGACCAACACTGCATCTCTTGTCTTAAAGGAAAATAACATAAAGTCTCTTACAAGTCCATTGAAGAATCCAAAACTACTAGTTGTCTTCAGATGCTTCATCTTGATTTGTTTGGTTCCATTAAGATATGGAATCTGGCCAAGAAAAGATATTGTTTAGGATGACTACTCAAGATTTACCTGTACTTATTTCTTACACTCCAAAGATGAAACTGCTGAGATCATAAAAAACTTCATTGTCATGCCAGAAAAAAATATGATCTACCTGTCAAAATACTAGTGACAATGGCACAGAATTTAGAAATCACACACTTGATTCATTATGTGAATCCAAATGGATTGTTATATAATATAGTGTGCCTAGGTTACCTCAACTGAATGGTGTTGTAGAAAGAAATAATAGAACTCTTATTGAAGCTGAAAGATCAATGCTAGCTGACTCTGGTCTACCTCTCTCCTTTTGGGCAGAAGCAGTAAATACTGCAGGTTTTGTTCAAAACAGGGTTCTAATTAATCAAAGACATCAAAAGACTGCATATGAAGTGCTTTTCAAAATTAAATTAATTTCATTTTTTAAAGTCTTTGGGTGTCCTTGCTTCATAATGAACTTAAAAGACTCTATATCAAAATTTGTAGCTAAGGTAGATTGTGGTTACTTTATTGGATATTCTTCAACTACAAAAGCCGACAGGGTGTTCAACTCTAGAACAACGTGATTGAAGAAACATTAAATGTGAATTCAATGAAATGTCCATACTTAAGATACCTGCTAGTCCAGCTGAATTATTTGATCTGGATATCTTGAAGTATGAACCAAGAATTGATCCAGTAGCTTCTATTGTCAATTAAACTGCTGGTACAACACAGGAATATTATAGAACATATGTCCTTATACAACTATTTTCACCAGCAAACAATAAAGACAAAAGTGCTAAAGTGAGTTTTAACTTTGGAACAATGGTTCCAGCACTTGCTGAGGATTCACATGATCATTCTCCTTCCAACACTTTTGAGATACAAACTTCTGGAATTTTAAAAGAGGCAGACACTTTATTTACCAAACCTCTTGGTCCAATTACTCCACCACCACAATACTCTGATTCACCCATTTCATGTTCAAATAAACAATCTGAACCCAGCTGTCACGGCCCCCGACCCCACCCTGGACGGAATCGGGAGTCACGAACAGCCAAGTGGTACCGGTGGTTAATTTGAAAAGTATTGCAGCGGAGATGTTCATCAGGACCGTGAGTTAGGAAAAATATCAGAGTTTAGAAAACACCGGATTTTATTTATTAAATAAATGGGATAAAACCATGTTTTGAAAGGTAGCTTTAATATGGGATAAACCCGAATACATAAAACAACTTTTCTTAATTTAATTTAATTGACAAATTAAGCCACTTCTGTAAGCCTTTTGGTGCCGTATCCAACTCTTATTCCGATCTACTGTAATTACCTGAAACGCATTTTAAAAACATTAGGTCAGCAGGAAATACTGGTGAGTTCATTCAGGTTTTATAAAATGACACCTTAGTTATGAATTACAGCATAAGAGTGATTACAATGGCTTCTATCTTATTTTTATCTGGCGTCGTGTCACCTCCTGGTGACGATGGTCATACCACTATTGGGTCCTTTCACCCAAGTAGTGATGATTATCATTGTTAGGATTTATTAGCCTAACCGTGAGAAATTAGTAATGTGCACAATACCCCACTAGCCAGTGATTCAAGATAACCGCGACTTAATCCCTGTAATTATAACTTTTGAAAATGATTGGAGTATTGTAAAACATTGTTGATAAAAAGAGAATGACTCACATTGCAGATTTAAACGGGCAGCGCTTAGCCTAATGATTAGCATTGTAACCTAATTTAAGTAACAATGCACACGAAAACTAGGTTAGTAACTTTAATCCAACTTTTACGACAACTCACGAGATCAAAACCTTCACAATGAATGACAAAGTGCGATACTTAAACATCCATCGAATTTACGACGAATGACAAAGCATAACCCGAGTTTGGGCAGCACTTAAACATCCATTGGATTGGTTTCTATCGACCGGACATTAAATCGTAGCAGTGATCGAGTTATTACCCTGTTATCGCGGCAGAATTTCGTGATTGTGTGTGTTTTTATAGTAATCAGATGATATCTCGGTGTACGAATTGAATTTTAACGTCGAACCAACGCCCAAATTCAAGTGCCAAACTCCTCTATTTATACTGGAAAAACGGCGCTGTCGTGTGTCACGAGAGGCTCTCGCGTGGCGCGAGAGGTCACTTTTAGCATAGGGTAGCCACGTGTCTCAGTAGCTTGGGTGAGTCGACCTTTCATTAAAATTCGAATTCTATCGAAAACTGTTTAGATAATATCAACTAGGAAATACCCCCCTTGAGTTTTAGGGGCCCTGATCCTGATTCCAACTGTTCTGAAATTTTTAGGGTTTGTGCAGGATTACTTGGGGGTCTCAATTAGGGTTTCCTATTGGGAAAATTAAAATAAGAAATAGTATTTTTAATGAGGGTTGTTACATCCTCCCCACCTTGTTTTAAATCTCGTCCTCGAGATTTGGGCTACGGTATCTCTTTTTAGAGTTATGTCATGTTTTAGTCAATAAGAACAGTTCTAAGATGAATACGTGTTTTACAATAATTAGGGCTCAATGGTTCAACTGAATTAGTTCAAGAAGTTGATGTCAAATGAATGAGATGAAATGATATAGTTTCTAAAGTGATTAGGTTTAAGTCAAAAAGATATATGATCAATAGATGTGAATGTTTACAAGTTGTGAATGATTTTTAGAAACAATAGAATTCACTGTCAATAGAAATTTTACTTTGATTGTCAACTCAGGAAGACTTAGAATCAACAAACTCGAATGAAATAGAAGTACGAAAATGATTTGTCAACTGAGAAAAATCAATGGGTTGACATTTATCGAATTACAAGGATACACTGATATTCAACAGAGTTTAGTGTATCATTGTCTTAACACATAGTTGTATTAAGACCACTTTCAAGGATGAGTCAAGCGAAAGATATATATAGATTAGCTCAAGCTACAAGTCTATACCGACGCCACAAGGTGTCGTAGTGATCGAAATAATAATAGCGGTGACTGAATGAGTTCACCATGCTTGAAACCAAATGAAAGTTCAACGAAGTAAATCCGAATGTTTGTTTCAAACAATCTAGTAGGATTTTTGATTGAAAATGAAACAATTGAATAATGTTTTTCGATCGAAAAGATCAAGAAATGCTCGATTGATGTTGTAGGAATTGTTAAGAGATACACTGAGATATGACATGCGTTTGTGTATCATTATCTTAACACATGATTGTGTTAAGATTGCTTGAATATGATAAACCAATAAAGCGGATTCAATATAAATAAATAAATAAATAATTAAATCCGTATATGATGTGTGCAACGAGATTAGCGCAAGCTTCAAATTTGTGAAAACGTCACCACAAGGTGATCGTGATTAAAGAAACGAGTTGATGAAGTCGAAGACCAAACAAGCCTGTTATGGTTCAAAGTAATTGAAGGGCTTGTTAGGATTAATTCGAATATGAAGACCTGGGACCTTGAATTGAATACGTATTGCGAGCAAGTTCAAATAATAGAACTTGGTTTAAACACAACAAGTTCATGTATCAATAAGAAAGTTCTGACATGGTCACAACAAAAACCATGTATGCTATTCAAAAGAAAATCGAGTTTTTCAAGAAATTCACTGACTCGATATCAAAAAGTCATCGTTTTGCAGGAAACGCGGTTTACAATGCAAAGATCAAGTATAGCGAAACGATATTTGAGTTTTGATAAAACAACAAATTGGAATGAAGTCCTCCCATGGTCTTCATAATTCAAACTAACCACATGCGCAACAAACAGCGCATGTGTAACGTGTGGATTTACCAAGAAATGAAACAACCAAATAAATATTCGTGATTATGAAAGAAATCCTCATGATAACCATTAGGAGAGTAAAAATGCAAAAGTCTATTTACTATGTGCAGAGGTCTGAATTTTAACAAAAAGAATTTAAGAATTTTATCTAGGATTTTGTGTGATAACCGTTGTTAAGTGACATTACCAGGGAATGTTGAATAAAATGAAATAGGGGGATTGTAAAGGTATGTGACTTCTTTTGTAGTGTCAAGAATTGGATTAGACTATGCACCGATTGTTGTGAAATCTTGTTCTATCGTACCTCAGCAAGCTTCATGTCATTTGTAGGATCATGTGGCCAAGTGCTGCTTTTTGATTAGTAGTTCTTCCACTGACGGGATTCGCATTGGTGTCGTCATGCCCAATTATATTTTCCAAAGGTCTTGCCTTGAAAGTCGTGTGTGATATACTTTGACGTCTGTGGACGTATAATTTAAGTTTCATGTGTATTCTTGTGCTCTAGCACAACTTTACATGCTTCTTACTTGCGTTAATAGTTTATGGTAACGCATTGGAAATTCTTATACTTTTGATGGCGTCCTAACTTAAAGGGTTTTCATTGTTTATATTGTCGTACGAGTTACGAGGTAGATGATCAAACGAAATAATGTTTGATATCGGAATTATAGACATATGCAAGAGATTCCTGATAAAGAAATCTAGAATTATTATTGACACTTATGTTTGTGAATTAGTTTAAATTGTCAATCGTTTATGGCTTTTGGACTTCCTTATAGATATACATATCTATATAATCATACAAACCATTCATAAGGTTAATGTATTTAACAGATTCATATTTCCAAAAACAAGTCAGATATCAGGTCATGATACTATTTAGGGAAATCTTGTCACTTGTTTGACATATTATATACCCCGTCTTATCCGGTTCTCGCCGGAGAGGTAACCCCTGTATATCCGGACAAGCTGGAGAGTCTGCTACACCATACCCAGTCTTGCCGGAGAAGAAATTTATATTTCCCATAAATAGATCTTTAAATAATGATTTGGAAAGTGCATTATGACTTTCAACAAAGACTAAGCAAATTAGTATTCACATGATGGATCATATTCTAGAACAAAGTAGTATCAATAAATAAGAAATAACAGTGGTCAAGTGTTATTGCTTATTTATTATACTTGCAACGTTCTAGTTATCATCCTCACGGCATACCAAAACCCATCACACTTTATTTACACAAGTATTTAGCTTATCTCGAAGCTTATACTAAGGCATCTTTTCTTAAGTTCAAGTCTAAATGCTATCATGTGTGCTACCAGTTAATAGCAATTTCCTAACTCTTTTATTTAGTCTTAGGTATTATTATCACAACACCTATTGGCTTAAATCAGTGGCTCTGATACCACCTTCTGTCACGGCCCCCGACCCCACCCTGGATGGAATCGGGAGTCGCGAACAGCCAAGTGGTACCGGTGGTTAATTTAAAAAGTATTGCAGCGGAGATGTTCATCAGGACCGTGAGTTAGGAAAAATATCAGAGGTTAGAAAACACCGGTTTTTATTTATTAAATAAATGGGATAAAACCATGTTTTGAAAGGTAGCTTTAATATGGGATAAACCCGAATACATAAAACAACTTTTCTTAATTTAATTTAATTGATAAATTAAGCCACTTCTGTAAGCCTTTTGGTGTCGTATCCAACTCTTATTCCGATCTACTGTAATTACCTGAAACGCGTTTTAAAAACATTTGGTCAGCAGGAAATACTGGTGAGTTCATTCAGGTTTTATAAAATGACACCTTAGTTATGAATTACAGCATAAGAGCGATTACAATGGCTTCTATCTTATTTTTATCAGGCGCCGTGTCACCTCCTGGTGACGATGGTCATACCACTATTGGGTCCTTTCACCCAAATAGTGATGATTATCACTGTTAGGATTTATTAGCCTAACCGTGAGAAATTAGTAATGTGCACAATACCCCACTAGCCAGTGATTCAAGATAACCATGACTTAATCCCTGTAATTATAACTTTTGAAAATGATTGGAGTATTGTAAAACATTGTCGATAAAAAGAGAATGACTCACATTGCAGATTTAAACGGGCAGCGCTTAGCCTAATGATTAGCCTTGTAACCTAATTTAAGTAACAATGCACACGAAAACTAGGTTAGTAACTTTAATCCAACTTTTAAGAAAACTCACGAGATCAAAACCTTCACAATGAATGACAAAGTGTGATACTTAAGCATCCATCAAATTTACGACGAATGACAAAGCATAACCCGAGTTTGGGCAACACTTAAACATCCATCGGATTGGTTTCTATCGATCAGACATTAAATCGTAGCAGTGATCGAGTTATTACCCTCTTATCGCGGCAGAATTTCGTGATTGTGTGTGTTTTTATAGTAATCAGACGATATCTCGGTGTACGAATCGAATTTTAACGTCGAACCAACGCCCAAATTCAAGTGCCAAACTCCTCTATTTATACTGGAAAAACGGCGCTGTCGCGTGTCACGAGAGGCTCTCGCGTGGCGCGAGAGGTCACTTTTAGCATAGGGTAGCCACGTGTCTCAGTAGCTTGGGTGAGTCGACCGTTCATTAAAATTCGAATTCTATCGAAAACTGTTTAGATAATATCAACTAGGAAATACCCCCCCCCCCCTGAGTTTTAGGGGCCCTGATCCTGATTCCAACTGTTCTGAAATTTTTAGGGTTTGTGCAGGATTACTTGGGGGTCTCAATTAGGGTTTCCTATTGGGAAAATTAAAATAAGAAATAGTATTTTTAATGAGGGTTGTTACACTAGCTCTTCAAACACTATCAGTGATATTATTCCATATGTTGGAGGACATCCATTCTTGAAGTTTCATCCTCTAGAGGAAATCGTTGGTGACATGAGTAATGTTGTTCTCACAAGAAGCCAAAAAACAAACATCTGTTTATTTGTTGGATTTCTATCAATGGATGAACCTCTAAAATACCAAGCTGCCTTAAAAGACAATAGCTGGGTGGAAGCCATGCAACAAGATTTACTTTAATTCAAAAGACAAAAAGTCTGGCAACTTGTACCATTACCTGAAGGTAAATATCCTAGTGGAACCAAATGGGTATTTAAAAACATAACTAATGAAAGGGGAACTATGGTAAAGAACAAAGCAAGACTGGTGGTTCAGGGTTTTAGGCAAGAGGTAGGGATCGATTATGATGAGACATTTTCTCTTGTGGCTAGATTGGAAGCTATCAGGTTATTTCTTGGCGTTTGATGTAGAATTGTAGAATTGGAAACCAGTTGTTTTGAAAGTTTTGTGAAAACTACTGGATGAGAGTCCAGTCTTTTGGCTAACTACTTGTATAAGCCAGAGGTTTTATTTTCCTTTCGGCAAAACTACTGTTGTGCACCCAGAAGTTTCATTTTGAAGAAATACAAAAATAAATTGGTTTTATATTTTAAATTGATTGATTATTCAAAATTCAACATTGCCAGCCTAGAAATTAGGCTTTGAAATGTTGAAGTGTCCAGTGGTTTTATAAAAACATCTGCAAGCTCATTTCTAGAGGACACGTGATGAATAGAAATCGGACATTTCTCATAGCAACCCCTTACAAATTGATATCTGATATCTATGTGTTTAGTTCTTGAATGTTAGGCATGATTTTTTTATTATATTTTGTGCAACTTCACTGGTCTTGATTGGTGTTTTAAGAGCTATGATTCCATAATCCAATAGTTGATTCTGTAACCAGACAATGTGAGTGGTATAGGTAGCTTCAACAATATACGCTGCTTCAGCAGTTGATTTGGATACAACACTTTGCTTCTTGCTTTTCCAGGATATTAAGACATTGCCTAGGTACTAACATCCTCCCATGGTCAACTTTCTTGTGGTAAGACATCCTTCAAAGTCACTGTCTGTAAAGATCAACAAACTTGGGATTATCATTAGCTGGATACCAGATTCCTAAGGGTATAGATCCTTTTAGATATTTGAATATCCTTTTTACAACACGTAAATGAGAGTCTCTAGGATAAGCTTGATATCTGCCACACACACATTTGGCAAACATGATATCGGTCTTAATACAACGAGATTACCCTATCATACACCTATATAAAGTTTGATCAATAGATTTGCTAGTAGGATCAGAGTCTAGTGATTTAAATGTGCACACGGGTGTGGTGTAGTTTTACAGTTTTCTAGATCAAATTTCACAAATTGAGTTTTGACATATTTGTTCAGATGAATAAAAGTTCCTCTTTCAAGTTGCTTAACATGTAATCCTAGAAAACAGTGTATTTCTCCCATTGCACTCATTTCAAATTTTGTTGTCTGATGTTGGGTCAAAACACGTTATATTTTATACTAGTTAGTGTTGATTTTTAGAGTGTTAAACATGCTAATCTCTATGTGTTTATATATTTATCGTATGTTGATGTTTTCGGTTAAACATGTATCAAAAAGGGTAAATGAGAGAAAACGAGTTAAAAAACAAGTTTGACAGGTCAACACGGACATGTAATGACAAAAAATCAACCTTCAAGGCTTTCGCGACGCGCGACAACATCTCCTATACCCTCCGCATACCGCTTGGACAATCAAGTCAAAATTGGTCAACAAGAGAACCCTCACGACACGCGACAGGTGTCTCGGAGGGCTCCGCGACGCGCGACGGACAACGTTTACAGGAAAGGTTATATATCGAGCCAAATTAGGTTATTAGATCATCATTCGTACTTCAGCCGTCCCTAACGAACCAAAGGCGATTTTAGCACCATTCCTCCATCTTTGAAGCTGTTTTTTTATGTCTCATCCATCCTCCATCAAGATTGAAGCTGTGATGACAATCATGAGCGGCTAAACACTCGGTGACTTCCACTCGGATGAACGTTTGCTTTGTTTTGACATAACTACCTTGTTCTGATTCTTGTAAACTGGTAAAGCTTGACCACTTGTGTTGGTTTTGTGAAACGTTGATTGTGTTTGCAGTATTTGTCATTCATTAAGCGTATTGGCGATATACCTGCATCGTTAGCGGGGGGTAAGAATTCATTCAGTGAAACTTCATGCAGAACAATACTGAATATCCAAGAAACGAGGTTTGCTATCTGTGGTTATTTTTTACTATTGTTGGCGTTTTAAAGTGAGTGGTTTTTAGGGAACATAGCGTTGTTTTTGGGTGTGATCAATGGATTGTGCCGAGACGTTTCTCTTTATAGAATATTTTTGGCGCGTAGTTTATGCGGGATTTTATTACAATAAATGCTAGTAATAAAGTATCCGTCGTTTTGGTTAAACTTTGCGTTTTGGTAAAGATGGCATTTTTAGTATGATCAATGGAAGTGATGATGGAAGCGATGGTAACGTCGTTTATATAATGATGTTTTTGGCGCGTAGTTTAGGAGAGATTTTTTTCTAATAAATGTTAATAATCGACTTTTAGTTACTGTTTGTTCCATCTACCTACTAAGTCTGCAACGCGTTTTATCATTAAGCTTTGGTGTTTTGTATTAATGGTGTTTTAGTCGTTTTGAATTGCGTGTTGCTCATTTAGTTTGCCGTTTTGAATTTGAGAAGTAAAAGACCTTTTTACCCTTAATGAAGCACGTTCAAGTAATAAAATTAATGTTATTTATGAAAACGCCACCGCGCCAATCTAGTCCATAGATGGTTTTGATCTAACGATCCATAAGCGTTCTCACATTTCTCACACTTTTCACCGTTTTCCCTAAATCATGACCCTATACATACATATATATATATATATAGTGGAGAGTTCAAATGAGAAGAAATTCTTTGTAAGAAGAAATTTCAACCAATAGTAATGCTTCATTAGACTTCATTTAATATTTGTACCTAATGTAACTATAAGGGTATATTGGTAAACTTACATACATCATTAATTGGTAGTTTCATCTTTAATAACTAACTATATTAAATTTGTAACTTATTTTTAAGAAATATATTTTTCTCAAAAAATAAAAATAAATATTCATTTATAGTGTAGGATAAATACGAGGCGTGTAGGATAAGTTACGAGTTGTGTAGGATAAATTTCAATATGTGTAGGATAACTTTTGATGTGTGTAGGCAAATTTTTTTAGTGTGGAGGATGATAGTCTTAATGACTAATTATTAGTCAAACATAATAATAAATGAGATGAGAAAAAAACTATTTAATGTTTTACAATTGTACCCTTTTGTTCTTTTTATTCTTAATAAAATTTTCTTCTCAAATGAACCTTCCCATATATATATATAGGGCAATGCTATATAGAAAACCCTATCTATATAAAAAACCCTAGAAAACCCAACCTCACGACATTTTTTTTTTTTTGAAAAAATTAACACATGTAATATACATGTTTTTAAGAGTTTTGAGCCAAAAAAATCAAAAAAGCGCCGAAGAGATAATTTAAAAAAAAAAAAATTCAGCAATTTTTGTCCTTTGTGCCTAACACATGTTAGGCGACCGGACATTGCTGAAATTTGTTTATTTTTTTTTTAAATCCCTTCGGCGCTGTTTTGTTTTTTTTGGCCCAAAACACTCTAAAACATGTATATTACATGTGTTATTTTTTTCAAAAAAAAAATGTCGGGAGGTTGGGTAAAAATGGGAGGAGATTTGGGTTTCCAGAGTTTTTTTTACCAAAATGAGGGTTTTCTGTCTAGCCTTCCCTTATATATATATATATATATAGGGAGGGGCTCATGCGAGAACCACCCTTATTGTGAGAACCTTGAGAACCAATGTGAACACAACCTAAAATAGCTAAAAAAACCTTAAAAAACCTAACCCCCACCCCCCCCCCCCCCCCCCAAAAACCTAAACCCCCCACCCCCCCAAAAAAAACCTAACCCCCCCCCCCCCTCCAAGCTAAAAAAAACCTAACCCCACCCCCCCCCCCCCCAAAAAAAAAACCTAAACCCCCCTCCCCCCCCCCCCCCCCAAGCTAAAATGCTAAAAACTAAACCCCCAAAAAACCTAAAAAAATCTAAAAAAAATCTAAAAAAATAAAAAAAAATCCAAAATTTTTTTTTTGATTTTTTAAATATTTTTTAGGTTAAAATCGCTACTTTTCGAAGAAAAAAAAAATTTTAAAAAAATAAAAAAAAAAAATTTAAAAATTTTTAATTTTTAATTTTTTTTTAGGTTCGAAAAGTAGCGATTTTAACCTAAAAAATATTAAAAAAATCAAAAAAAAATTTTGTGTGATTTTTAGCTATTTTTAGGCATTTTTTGTGTGTTCACATTGGTTCTCGCGGTTCTCACAATAAGAGGTGGTTCTCGCATGATCTTCTCCCTATATATATATATATATATATATATATATATAGGGGACCGCTAGAATGAGAACCACCACGAGTTATGAGAACCTCGAGAACCAAGTGCGACGGAGGGGCGTTGACCACGATTTTTTTTTACAACTAGATCCGTATATTTTAACAACATTCGTAAAAAAAAAAATTCAAACGGCGCACCCGAGGGGGTAGTTTTTTACACCCAAAGTTTGGTGTTTTTATTATTTTTTTGTTTTTTCTTTTTTTTTTTTTACAAACTTTGGGTGTAAAAAACTACCCCCTCGTGCGCGCCGTTTGAATTTTTTTTTTACGAATGTTGTTAAAATATACGGATCTAATTGTAAAAAAAATCGTGGTCAACGCCCCTCCGTGGCACTTGGTTCTCGCGGTTCTCATAACTCGTGGTGGTTCTCATTCTAGCGGCTTCCTATATATATATATATGACTAATTAATTAAAGAGAGATAAATTAATGATATGAGTTATAAATACTAATATGCCCTTTCTTCTTTTTCTTCTCACATTAAATTTCTTCTCAAATGAACCTTCCCCTATATATATATATATATATAGGGGAAGGTTCATTTGAGAAGAAATTTAATGTGAGAAGAAAAAGAAGAAAGGGCATATTAGTATTTATAACTCATATCATTAATTTATCTCTCTTTAATTAATTAGTCAACTTATCATTAATTATCCTACCTATAATCTACAAAACCTACACATATCAAATTTTTCCTACATATACACTATACATTATAGAATTTTATCCTATACAGTCGAAATTTATCCTACACACCTCGAAATATATCCAACACAACTCGTAATTTATCCTACACAACTAGTAATTTATTCTACATTTTTTAAGTTGTTTTTTTAATTTGAAAAAACTATATATTTTAAAAAGGAGTTACAAATTTATTTTAGTTAGTTATTAAAGGTGAAGAAATACAAATTAATGATTTATGTAAGTTTACCAATATACCCTTATATTAAAATTAAATGCAAATATTAAATGAAGTAAAATGAAGCATTCTTATTGGTTAAAACTTCTTCTTTTTTCTTCTTACAAAAAAATTCTTCTCATTTGAACGCTCCACTATATATATAATACACACAGAGATATGTAATCGTATTAAAAAGAACCACACATGTGTAAGTCTAAAATTTACACATATGTAAAAATTTTGTTGAAAGTAATTAACAAAAGAGTGATGAACTAATTGAATTGATAAATCATATAAAATCTAACACGTTATATATATACATACACCCCTAATATGAGTAAGAACAATACAAGCACACATCTTAACTAAAGGCCAACTAGTATGCGACTTCGACTAATAACTCATCCAATCAGTCAGTCTGGTGTTAAAATCTGTCCATTCTTAAAAGGATTTTAGTTCGGTGGCAGGGGCGGACCTACATAGTGATCAGGGTGGGCGGCCGCACCCCTTGAAAAAAAAAATTAGTGTATATTTTAGGTAAAAAACCCGACCGCACCCCTTGAAAATATGGTTGAACACCTCATCCGCACCCCCCAACAAATAACTGTTCGGTGGTTTTCCATAGACTTGCCACCAATTGTGACTTGTTAAATCAAGACCGCTTAGATTGTTTATATAATTTGTTCTTAGTGAGTAGATGCGATAACAAACATACAACACCTATGATTCCTAGTTTAACTGGTTGAACCAATTGGCTCAGGTAACTTCTATGGTTATAGTTCTCTTTTATGTTTTATACGTAACTAGGATTTTGTCCGCCGCGCGTTGCGCCGGCGCGCGACGGGCGGAAACATATAGTAAGACAAAACACGATTCGTAAAACGCAGTGTGTAAAAGACAATTACAAAAAAGTGTAAATCACAAAGGTAGACACAAAGCGTACAATACAATGCCAAAGACATTCGAAAAACACAATGCATTAGCATTTGCAAAAGTAGGAGTTATAGTCTAGGGCTTACAGTTGCAAAATTTTTAGAGTTTGGCGGGTGTAAAAATGGAGTAATAGTGCAAGGGGTAAAATAGCAAAGTCAAAAAAATACAAAGTGTAAAAGTATAGGGGTGGTGGCGGAAATGTGTAAAAGATGAGGGGGTGTTGGTGGAAATGTAAAAGAAGAGGGTTGGTGGCGTAACTGTGTAAGAGCTAAGGGGGTGTTGGTGGAAAACCAAAGTAGAGGGTTGGTGTAGGCAAAGTTTGAAAGATGAGGTTATGGTTTTAGAAATCCAAAGTAGAAGGTTTAGGGACTAAATTTGTCATTTTATGAAACTTTGAAGATACCAAAGTCAAGTGGCTAAAATTGCAACATCGTGAAAGTATGGGGGCAGGGAGGCAAAGTCGGTGAGAAACCCGCGCACGTTGCGGCGCAAGCACATTGGAAACATCGAATAGATTAGTCGAAGCGTTATGTAATGCGTTAAACATATGAAAGCGCACATTTTGACGTATCCAAGTTAACTCAATAGCATTGTAGCTGGATAAAAATGTAAAGTATATCGTATTTATATGTGACCCGACTCACACATAGGAAACGTACAAAAAAAAAACATAAAAGGTGTATCAAGGAAAAACTAACACGTGTAATCAAAAGTGATATTCATATCAACGGAAAAAATTATACCCTTAGCGTGTTGCGGTAGGGTCGAAACGTAGAATTGGAAACGTACATAAAACAATCAAAAAACAAAATATATTTGACCTAACTTGTTCCCCAAAAAAGTTTACATCGAAACGTACACCAACTCGAATTTATACCGAAACATAAATTTTAATTTTCATAATACAACCCGCGGGCGATGCGTCGTAGGCACGTTGCAAACAGATTAGTCCAAGCGCTATGTCATGCGCAAGCGCATGTCTTGACGTATTCAGTTCAACCTAATGTATGGTTGAATCCAAACGTTTAGTTTTAAAAAAAAAAAGAAATTAGCGAAAGAAAATAATTAAAGAAAGCAATAAGCTAAAAATGTATAGATATATGGTACAACGATAAAGTTGAAACATTATAAACTTTTAAGATTAAAACTCAATGGTCTAATATTGCAATGTAATTGAAGTTTAACTTGGAAAGTAAATGGACTCAAAACACAATTTAACAAAACTAAAAGTAGATGGCCAAAATGTATTTTACTTAAAGTATGTGTGAAAAATTGAAGTTTAACTTCAAAATGAAAGAGACTCAAAACACAATTTAACAAAACTAAAAGCAATGGGTAAAAATGTATTTTACTTAAAGTATGGGTGAAAAGAGGAAATGTTGAAATAGACTCAAAACACAATTTAACAAAACTAAAAGTAAGGGACCAAAATGTATTGAGGTTTTATTTAACTTTTGCATGTCGGTGATTCTCAAAATTCTATTCTCCCGTGTTTTATATTGAGCTTTTATTTAACTTTTGCATAAAAAATAAAATATAAAGCTAACACCTGCAAGGAAGGAAGTTGTTGGAGGGACTGTTAGGTAAAAAAGAGAAAGTAAAAGGAAGTTGTTAGAGGGACTGATGTGTAAAAAATGGAAATGCACATGCATGTCGGTGGCGTATGCCACCGACTTTGTGTTTTAAGTCTTTAGGGTAATATACATATATACATATAATATCTTTCAACATTGTGTTTCTTGTTCATCAGTACGTAAAGAGACCCAAACGACACCATAAAAGCTCTTCTTATCACACGGTATGCATGTCTAACTACAATCAATAAGTAACAACATATTTTAAAATATCGTATCTTTGCAGACAAAGATTTTATATTCTTATTCTATTTTTTTAAATATATATGGTAATATTTTGCTTAGAAAATGTGCGTTTAGTTTATAAAAGGTGTATATGTATTCGATTTCCTTTGTAAATAAAATACATTTTTTTATAGATTCACTTTTTAGTATATCGTTAATTCGTTGGTGGTTGGGTTGATATTATAAAAACTAGTTATAAAAACGGTTGCCGCGTTGCGGCGAACTTCTTTTGTTATTTATTCTGTGTTTATATGTGTTTAAAATCACTACGAGCGCGTTGCACACGGAACCGCTGACAAGAATAAAAAGAAAATGTAGAAAAAAACACTAAAAAATAACCGAAAGAAAATCAACTAAAAAGTTGTATAGTATTGCTGTTGTTCGGTAGAAACCAGTAGTCAGAGATGAGCAAATAGTAATGGGTACCGGTACTGAATTTCCTGAACCGAAAGAACCTAAGTACCAGTTCGGTACTGACGTTTGGCGTTCCTGGTACCGGTTCACTACCGGTTTTTATCTTCAAATACCGATACCGTAACCGGGGTATCAGTTGGCACCGAGCTCATCCCTACCTCTGAAACTAAAAAAAAAAAGTCGTACGATACCGTTGTTGTTCATACAGTACCTGTGATCAGGGTTGAGCAAATGGTACTGGGTAGCAGTACCAAACTTATCGAACTAAAAGACTATCAAACTCAATCCGGTACCGACTTTTGATGTTTTATGTATCAGGCTGGTGCTGGTTTTTACCTTTATGTACCGATAACGAACTGGTATTTTCGATACAAGTACTGGTTGACACCAAACTTATAAGATTAAAAACTAAAGAAAATAACAATTTTATAATATTAAAACTTTATTATATTATAATATTCTGAAAACACTGTTCATTTAGTTTTCTTTTTAATATATAGATAAATAACAAAAACAATTTTATAATATTAAAACTTCATTATATTATAATATAATATTCTGAAAACGCACTGTTCATTTAGTTTTCTTTTTAATATATAGACAAAATATATAGACAATGTATTTCAAAAATCATTGACTCTAGAACCTTCATGTTGAAAATATATTCCTCAAAATGTATTAAATAAAATAATATCATTTTCATTAACTTTTATTCTACGTTGCTCTTAAATAACTAGAATAAATAGCTACAATATGTTATCATAAACAAATATTCAAAGTTATATATTCTTATAAGTATACCTTTAAAATATATGAAAATCACAAAACTGGTCGTTAGTTTTAATGTAAATTTGAAATAAACAAATTTGAAAAAGAAATGTGAGAATGTTTCACGTAATGTGTGATTGTTGGGGCAAATTCTTGTATTCCATTACATTACAAGAATATTTTATGGATATTGATTAATTAGACTTCTGCTCTTCAGGTAAATGTGAATTTTGTACAAATGCACAAACAAATTTAATGTATAAATTAATTCATATATTTCATGAATCAAATCATATCAGTGAAATCCTTTTCAATATAAACGTCGTAGTATGATCCTCATTTTCACTCCAAAATATATGTCACATAAAAATTAGTAATACTGATCGTGGGGATAAGGTTAGTTTTCTGTAAAAGTATTTCAAGAAAACTTCTTTTATTTTTTTATTACAATAACTATATGGTGACACTTACATATGAATCGTGTTTGATATCCAATTTCAGTTTTACTCTTAACAGTTATTTTAATATATAATATATTTTGTATTAGAAAATTTGTTTAAGTATACTCATGTGACATCATAAGTTATATAAGTTTTAAAACATTTAGAGTTGTGAACAAAGATAATATTTCATACTAATAACAGTTTATAATTTATTTAAGGGTTATTGGATTTTATTACCCTCAATTATCGGCCTTTGGCCGTTGCCACCCGCAACTAACACTTTGACACCCGGCACCCCCAACTTGACCTTTTGTTTGCAATGACACCACCTAGTTAAATCTGCACTAACTTGGTTAGTTTTTTTTTGCCGACGTGGCCATTTTTTTATGACATGACTTGTTTTTTATGAGGTGTCATGATGAGATGGCAAATTATATTATTATATATAAGAATATGTATGTATATGCACATGCAATAAATATCCCAATTCAATATATAAAATCAAATCATAATATCTTCTTCATCTTCAACCCCTTATCAAAGCCTCATCTTCATCACCGATGATGATCTCTCCGACAACCTCCGACGACCTCCGCTTCAACTCCAACGATGATCTTCATCTCCGACGATAATCTCTCAACTTCAACTCCTCCGCCACCACTGGTTCCGGCACCCCCCACTCCACCACTCAACACCATCACTCGCAACTCACCAAATCCTAAAAACCCTAACTTCCATTTTCATCATTTTTCAGTGAAATTGATTCCTGTTGCTCATGGCGGAAGTGACGTTGAACACCACGGCGGCTGCGGCGGGGAATGGTGGTAAGGGGTGTGACGTTTCTTGGCCATTCAAGACCCGTGTTCGAGCAAGTGGGTTTTGATGAGGGCGGTGGTGGTAGGTTTTGAAGAGGAAAGAGGGTGGCGGTGGTGGTGGATTTTGAAGATCTTGATTTGAAGGTGATATATAATTTGTATGTTAGGTTTTGCAGATGATTTGGGATGAAAGATGATATAGAATCTGTATGTTGGATTTTGTAGAATGATATAGAAATTAGATTTTAGATTAGATTTAGGTTTTGTTTTTTTATTTGTTCTTGTTTGCAGATGATTAGATTTAGCTTCTTGAATTCGCATATGAAATTTGATGATGATTGTTTTGGTCAAAAATCAGACGAGGATAATGCAACCAAACTCTTTGTTACGGGGTATGATGCTTGAATTGATGAACAATAATAAGGATCACTATGAAATATGATGAACAAATGACACGAAGATTGAAGGGGTAAGGTCCCAAAAACCTCATAAAAGGGATTTGAGACCATACCACAAACCAACCTTTTTAGCCTTTCGACCTTGCGCGGCCGCGCATCGGTCTTACAAAGAAGGAAAAGTCAGCGATTCACAATCGCGCGCCCAAAAGGAAAACATGAATCCTTGCGCCTTCTCCCATTTAACAAAGGATTAAAATCCTTTGTTCAATACCTCCGCATAAATATCCAGACTTGGATATTATTTTACCCAGACTTGGGATTTATTTGTCTGTGTCTACACAGCAAGGTGTCACACCAGATTACAGCAGTAATCTTCTAGAAAGAAATACAATCGTGCACCACCCAGACGGTTATAACCGTCTGGACACGTGTCATCACCACAAGCAACCCTGGAATCACAACGAAGGCATGCAATTGAAGAGTAATCTCCACTTGATCGCTTTCCACGTGGCAATCCCCCAGCCATAGATCAAACCACGATCCGTGTGCATTCACATCGGATCGAGACAACTTAACAAAGGATCAAAAAACTTAACGGAAGAAAATATAACCGCTACGGCGTTAGCATTTTCCGTCATCTTTTCAATAACAGGTTTTCCCTCCCAAACTCCCGGTTATAAATAAGAGAACTGTTCAGGTATAAACTCAGATCACACTCACTTCTCAAATACTTATCTTCTCCATTACCAATACTTATTCTCACGCCGGAGTCGGGTCAAGGAGAGAACCCTCTTCTCCCCTTGACGAGGCTAACGGTGTTCTTTTTTGCAGAACCACCGGAGAAGAAATTCCGTTGCAACTGAATCAACCGAGAGAGAGCTAACCCTTTTATGCGGATTCAAACCCCCTAACTATCTCGGTTCCGACCATTTAGTTGGTGTTTCTTCATTGGCGCCCACCGTTTTCTCAGTTTTTCTAGTTTCTACCTCGTTTCGATTCAGTTCATTCCGTTTTCTGTTTTTTACATGGCAGAAAATTCGTCATCTCACCGACAACCTGGTCCTCGACCAAACGTCGGAAACAATTTACCAGTGGAAGGGATCGTAGAAGAGGCCTCGGACGATAATGAGGTTCAATCCAATCGAGCAAATGATCCTGTTACTCCAGGAATATTACCAGCAAACCCTGCACAATCAATCTTACCACCAGGAGAAACTCCGATATCATGGTATGTCCGGTCCCAAGGGGCATTAAACGCAGTGTACACACAATTGTGTGCTCAAACTGCTCCTGTAACCCAATCACGGAGGCCGGGATCTAGAGCTCATGCCTCTCAGCGAGAAGAGTCAACTTATGACGATACAGGCAGTTACCAGAGACAACACCATGGTGAACCACACCCTCGTCGAAGACAATCGGTTCATGATAGGTTGGGTTCCCAACGGGACGCTCACACTGATGAATCCGATCAAACATATCGTTTGAGTGCAAACACCAGCGTATTCAACAGACTGCAGCCAAACTATAACAAATGCAGGCCTCGGGCGATCTATAACCCTGAAGCAGAGCATAACTATGACTTAGTTTATCGCCCTGATGAAGCGGCAGAAAACTCGAAGTTCATACTGGAAATAGCTTTAGCTCCATTGGAGAGGGCTAAATTACCATCTAACATTGGGAAATTCAATGGGTTAACTGACCCCGATGATCATCTAAGAGTATTCACCAGCGCAGGGTTGGTTGGCGGTTGGACTCTTCCGCTGTGGTGTCATTTGTTTGTGCAAACACTAACCGGCCCAACGCGAATCTGGTTTGATAACCTACCAACAGGACAGATCGAGTCGTGGAAGGTTCTGCGGAGAAAGTTTTTAACACACTTCAGCCAACAAAGGCGGTCAAAACGTGATACATCCGACGTCATGAACATCTGGCGCCGCGATGATGAGAATCTGGAAGATTTTATTACCAGATACAATAAAGAAGTGTTAGAAATTGGAGGTGTTAACGAACAACTAATCCGTGCTCAGTTTAAGTACGCGGTTAGGTGTGACGACATGGTCAAGGTGTTATCGGGAACAGAGGGCCTCCCCACGAGTTGGGAAAAGATAATGGCGGCGGCCAAGGTTTATGCGCAGACCGAGAAAAACCTTACTACAAACAGGCCACCACCACCACACAACAGGCCCGCAGACTTAAGCGCAACTGGTGAAAAAAGGTACAAAAAGTCATGGCGCGAGGCATCAGGAAGTCGATCCTCGGAAGATGCCCGCACAACAGCTAACAAGTTCTCTGCACAAAGAGAGAACAAGCACGAAAATAGGGAGAGGCAGTGGACTCCCCTAACGAAAACCCCGGCGGAGGTGCTAAGTACTGAGGATCACCAATTCAAACCTCCGATTCCGATGAAGAGTAAACGTGGTCAAGACCCGACGCAGTACTGCGAATATCATAAGGATAACGGGCACACCACGAACAACTGCATATCTCTGCGCACGGAAATAGAGAAGGCCCTCAAAAATGGAGAACTTACGCATTTGCTCCAGAATATGCGCAAGGAGATTAAACAGATTACCCGGGGAGAAGAAAGCTCAAGCAAACGGGCTAAAACTTAAAGTTTTCCGCAGAAAAGACATGACCTATCAAAAGCGGCGGAACTATCAGGGAGTAAGTTAAGTTCCATTTAATTATCCGAAAAACTTTGTAATGCCTCTAAGCACTATCCATGAATAAAATTACAAAGTTTCTATTATTTTTGTGTTTACAAAGTGCATGCAATTTCTTTTTAGTAAGTGCAAAAACATTATGGTAGTATAACACAAAGCTCCATGCGCGGTCAGTGATCACGTCACAAACGGCCATGAACTCACACATGAGCTTCATACCAACTTTATTCGCCTTACTCAAAGCAAAAGTAATTGTACTCATGCAAAATATTGTAAAGACAGTTAACAAAACAAATAGAAACATACTATTTTGGCGTACAAATACGTCCTAAAGAGTTTAGACACAGCAGTGTTTGAAATTCTTGCGCAACAGCGCACCGTCAGAACAAGGATCAACATGCTACACAAAAAAAAAAAAAAAATTGTTCAATACAATTTCATCCTACTCTAAATCTTCACCCCCATCCGGAAAGATTTCTTTAAGTTGCGCAACGTGATCATCCGATTGCAGCGCCACATTTATCAACTCCATCACTGGAAGTTGCAAGTTATTAAACTCTGTCTTCATAGAAGCAAGCGCGCTGGCAGTATTAACACAAAAGGTAGCAGACTTGCTATCATCCCAGTTAACCTTTAAAGCGCTATTCACGTGTTGGGAGCATTCCGCATAACCTTGCGCATAACCATCTCGTCGCGCAGCAACCATCAAATTAGCAACAGTTTTATCCAGTTCTTCAGAGTTTAATACAGATTCAGCAACCTATAACATCAAGTAAAGATAAGATCAAAACAAGAAAAGCGCATACATGGACAAAAAAGAAGAAAGGTACTTACACAAGCAATCCCGCGATCTTTCAACCAGGCCATATCATTCTTCAAAGGTTCGAGCTTGCTTTCCGCTGAAACCCGCGCCATTTCTGAATTCTCCAGTTTCTCTTCAACCTCAGTCAAACGGCGGGAGGTTTCAGTATTCTCAGAATGCGCAAGCTCCAGATCCTTCTTCAATTGTTCCTGGTCAGAAACCAAAGCGGTAAGTTCCTCTAATTCTTTATCTCTAACGGCAAGAGTGGCTAAAGCTTGTACCTCCTGTTGCTCACTTCGTTCCCTATGAGAACGCGCTTCCTCCAACATAGCTTCCATGTCAGCTTTTTCTTTCTTCAATCTTTCTACCTCCGCATCTTGATTCTTCAGATTTTCAACCTCAGCCTTGAGGTTATTTATGATATTACGGAGGTTTGCCTTCTCGGCATTATCTTTCTCACAAATTCTCCTCCAATTTTTGCGCTCCTCAGATAAAAGCGCAGCTTCAGCTTCAGCTTCAGCTTTTCTTTTCCAACCAGAAACTGACCATTCCTCAGTCTTGCGCTCAGCTTCAAATTTAGCTTGCTCAGCCTCTAATTTAGCCTTCAACTGAGCCACATGTTTTTCATCTTTTGCAAACTTCCTTTGTGATGCTACAAAAGATACCCGCTCTTTATGGATGCTATACCACTCACGAACTATACGGTGAGTAGTAGAAACATGAGAAGCAGTTTCTGCAAGATAAGACTGATAGGTCTGTTCATAAGGCTGGTTTTCCTGAAATTTAATCTCGCCAGGCAGAAGTATCCCCTGCAACCAATCTTGGCATACACGCCAATCCGAGAAGGTATCTCCTTTCTTCACATTCCAAACAGGAACATGAGGATCAGCAGCATCTTCCTCCGCATACGTCCGGTAATAATACTCTCCCAGGGTTTCTTCTGGACGAATTGGAGATTGCTTCTCAACACCAGCAGATGAACCTGCCTCCTCAGTGGCGGCCTTCTCAGTATGCTCAGGTATAGTTTCAGAAGGTCTAGGGGGAGAAGATTGAATTTTTTCAGCTGTTTCCTTTTCCGGTGTCGGTGGATTGTCAGCATCATTTACCACACTCGGCTCAACAATCTGTTCAGTCTCTGTATTAGCACCAACAGGCTCCTCAGCCTCAATAGTTTTCTCAACACCTTCCCCAGCTACCTCTAAAGACTCTAATGGGTCTGTAACGGCAGCGCGCGGCGGGGAAGGGGGAAGTTCTTTATCAACCACAGTTGGTACATCTACAGGAACAGGAGAACCAGGAATTTCTGGACAAACAAAAGTCTGTAAAAATCCTATCCGCTCAAAGAAAAAAAAAAGCAATACTTACCAGGAATGGATTCTGAAACAAAAGCATCTAGGTTTCCTTTTCTGGTAATTTTCTTCCTCTGCACTTTCTTGGGAGGTTGACCCTCCGCATCAGCATCAGCTGGTTTTCTCTTACCAGCCTTCCTATGAACCAAATGTTCGGGACTGGAATCCAGATCAATAGGCTCATTCGGGTTAGAAGGAGGAATATCAGCAGAATCCTTTGGTTCAGGCTTTGGTTCCCGCATAGTCACTACAGGAATAAGACCCTCCAAAGAGTCAGAAACCACCACATAATCACACCTGGAGTCAGAAGTACGGCGCGTACCTTTCTTCTCTCCAACATTTTTCGCTTTCAAAGGTTGAGTCTTAACAGTTTCACTTCTCTTCGGCACGGAAGTGGACGTAGTTGCGCGTTTTTTCTTCTCAGGGCCCACGCCCAAATTTAACAATTCACCTACAAAAAGCGCAAGGCAAAAAATTACTCAAAGCAAAAACAGAAAGGGAAAACAAGATGTAAACTCACCAGCACCAGCTGCCGGTTGAACAGATAGGTCCGCATCCCGCGGAAGCACAAAATTTCTCACGATACGATGATACCAGAGCTCCTCTTCAGGTTTCTTCTTGATAGTTCCCATTCTTCCGCCTTCCCTCTTAAAGGAAACAACATATAGAGAAACAACTACATTGAAGAGAGAGCAGGTCAGAAAAAAAAAAAGAAGAACAGTGAAAAAGCCCCAAACTTACTATGACCATCCTCGGTGTACACGGGTTTATCATCACGTTCCATCTTCCAGTTCAAACTCATGCCGGCTCCGACAAGGGCTTTCTCCGGCAAAGCAATATTGGGCACATCCTTCAGATCTTGGTACCAGTTCTCATCAACAGGAGTCTGAAGCGTTTCAATCGGAATATCGTCCTTCCCTCTTAAAATCATCTTCACCGGAATCACTCCAGCCTTGATAAAGAAGAATTTCTGTTTCCAATCATGAAACGATTTTGGGGGTTGATGTAAAATCTTCTTTGAAGAAGCCCTCTGATAAAAAACCCTAAAATCGGGGAACGGTCGGCTCCACATGCATCGTCCGACATACGAATTCGAAATGTCGAACCCTAACCATACCAATAGGGTGAAGTTGGGAGATGTGCAGATTATAGAATCCAAGAATTTCAAGGAAAAATCTAGTGACAGGCAAGCGAAAGTTACCGTCACAGAAGAAATCCCAAAAAAGGGTAATATACCCGGCCGGAGCATCTGCTGCTGTTTGCCCCTCTTCAGGATACAAAGCACCCCAGTTCTCCGGAAACTTAAGATTCTGAATCAAACCTTCAAAAGACGCCCTAGGCCACTTCAGTGGTGGAAGTACAGTCGACATATCTTCAACAAGATCCTCTTGACGTTCTCCGGTTGACATAAGCGAAAGAAGGATGGAAAATTTTCTTAAGAACAAGGAATTGGGAAAAATTTTCAAACAAAACAATGATTACACAGAGAAGGTTACCCAAACGATTATATACCCATTGCAGTAAATAGCATTGGTAACCGTCACAGCACTGTTCCGAGTATCACGGTTCCCCAAGCAACAGAAAAAGCAGATGTCAGAACATACACGCGTTTACACGCGCGCGTGTAAGACACGGACAGTAAAAAACAACTGACAAAGACAGGTTGTCAAAATCAATTTACTGTGCTAAATATTTTCCATAAAAATCTTTACAAATTCAAATCTTCTCATAGAAGCTTTCTTACCTTTTCGCGCCCAAAGACCATTTCCCCCTCATAAGTCCAGTGCTCCACTTACTTGCATAAGTACAACACTAGACTGGGGGGACTTGAAGGGGTAAGGTCCCAAAAACCTCATAAAAGGGATTTGAGACCATACCACAAACCAACCTTTTTAGCCTTTCGACCTTGCGCGGCCGCGCATCGGTCTTACAAAGAAGGAAAAGTCAGCAATTCACAATCGCGCGCCCAAAAGGAAAACATGAATCCTTGCGCCTTCTCCCATTTAACAAAGGATTAAAATCCTTTGTTCAATACCTCCGCATAAATATCCAGACTTGGATATTATTTTACCCAGACTTGGGATTTATTTGTCTGTATCTACACAGCAAGGTGTCACACCAGATTACAGCAGTAATCTTCTAGAAAGAAATACAATCGTGCACCACCCAGACGGTTATAACCGTCTGGACACGTGTCATCACCACAAGCAACCCTGGAATCACAACGAAGGCATGCAATTGAAGAGTAATCTCCACTTGATCGCTTTCCACGTGGCAATCCCCCAGCCATAGATCAAACCACGATCCGTGTGCATTCACATCGGATCGAGACAACTTAACAAAGGATCAAAAAACTTAACGGAAGAAAATATAACCGCTACGGCGTTAGCATTTTCCGTCATCTTTTCAATAACAGGTTTTCCCTCCCAAACTCCTGGTTATAAATAAGAGAACTGTTCAGGTATAAACTCAGATCACACTCACTTCTCAAATACTTATCTTCTCCATTACCAATACTTATTCTCACGCCGGAGTCAGGTCAAGGAGAGAACCCTCTTCTCCCCTTGACGATGCTAACGGTGTTCTTTTTTGCAGAACCACCGGAGAAGAAATTCCGTTGCAACTGAATCAACCGAGAGAGAGCTAACCCTTTTATGCGGATTCAAACCCCCTAACTATCTCGGTTCCGACCATTTAGTTGGTGTTTCTTCAAAGATTTATACGGGGAAAAAGCCCTTGATCAAGAGTTGATCTCCGGCACAAAAAACCCCGGGTGATGGAAATTACTGATCACCAACTTAAATTAAACAAACAATCTGTTACAACTTCGGATGATAGCGAGCCAAGTACAAGGATCACTATAGTGTATTGTGTAGAAATGTGTGTAATCGCCAAGTGTGTTAGCGAGATTGATGAGAGCAGTTGTACGAGCGTGTGTGTGCAGCCAAAAATAGCAAAAAAGTGTTGTCTAATTAGCTCGCTACCCCTTTTAAATTAGAAAATATCTAAGTAACTAATTGTCCGCAAATGGTGCAAGTCCTCCACGACTCCACAACGTCCATTTTCAGCAAAGCACGTGCGGAATACTTCAAGGAATATACTCCAGGAATATCGCCAAGACCAAGTCCAATTGATACTCCTGCAAAACAATTACGAATTCAAAGCAGACAATCATTAGTATAAGGATCCTTAGGATGATCCATGATCCTGATCCTGAAGCACTTCTGAGGATCACTAACTGGCATAGAAGTAAGGATCACCAAGCAGGATAATAATTGAGGATCACGGGTCATTTAGAAATCCACCCCTAACAATTGCCCCCAAAATATAAGGAGTTATATTCTAAATAAACGAGTTGTATTTTGTTGATCTTATCCGCAACAAACTAACGGATAACTAGCCGTTGAAGACGGACTAGCCGTTGCAAACCTGACGTCACCGAAGTGACAATCCTGCAAATCATCATTATAAATAGGAGTTAGAGATAGGATCAATTTGCATTTAAATCCAAGAGAACTTCCCTTTAAATTCTCAGCCGAAGATCAATCAGGTATCTCTTCTCCTACTTCTCTTTCTCTTACTCTGTTTTTCTTTCTTTACCATCATCTCGTTAAGAATGATGCTCCGGTCCTCCCCTGCCAAGGATCACCAGAAGGATAGCCCCTTGAAGAGTCAAGGGATCATCAAAGACTCAGCGAATGAGAGGTGTTGCTTTAACGATGCACAAGTAGATAAGATCCGGCACTGCTTTCCGGCGAACGCCTTTTTCAAACCCTTTGATCCCACTGTTCTGAGCGACTACATTTCTGAGACATGGGTTGCCTTTCCGGTTACCCCATTCACCATAGGATATACCTATCCTTTTCCAGCTTTTACCCAATCCTTTTTCTCCTTAACCGGCATCTCTTACATCCAAGCTATGCCGATGATCTGAAGGGTCTTATATACCCTTGAAAGGATCATAGAGCAGGAAGGGATTGATTTAGGAATGTCGGAACTGGCAGAGATGTATGATCTCACAACGTTTGGATCCCACCGATATCTGTTTAAGCGAAAACCCGGCGAAGAACATCCCATTTTTAAGGCCACCAAGAACGATACAAACTGGAAACGACGCTTTTTCTTTGTCAGAAGGGATACCATTCCAAACGGAAAGGATCTACCAAGGAAGTGGTCCACCCATGGTAGGACAGAGGATCCTGAGAAGGATCACCAGGTAATCTTGCTGTTGTGATAGGATCACTAACCCCCTTTTGTTTTATGTTATGCAGCTGTCACTGTTTCACATCTCATACCATCTCCTGATACTAAGGAAAGGCTTGCTATTTTTAGAAGACTCGGCCCTGAAACAAGATCGTTTAAGACAATCACCCAGGATTCTCAAGAGGTATCCTCAGGCTCAGTCACCATGTCAAGTAAGTATCTTGCTTTTTATATAGTTAAAGATTTAAATAAATAGTTAAATAAGAATAGGGTAAGGATACTTATCTTGCTTTGAATGTGTAGGTGCCGGAAAAGCTTCCAAGCCTGCCTCCCAGTTCAACATGGCCGATCTTGACACTGTTCGATCCAGAAAGAAGAAGGCCATTGCCATCCCTAGTGTCTACATCCCCAAGGCACCCACTAAAGGAAGGGGTGGCAAGAAGAGGAAAAACTCTGAGATAGAGGACCTACAAGGCCTGCCACTGATCCGCCACCAGTTCCTTGAATACTTCAATGACGTGAGGATCACCAATTCAGCCTAAATATCCTACTTATTTGAGGATCACCTGATCTTGAACTACTTTGTCTTTTTTGCAGAAATTTGCTGAGATTGAAGACTACGTGGGGAGTGTTGAGGAGCTGGATAAGAAGATTGCTGACCTCCAACAAGTTGCAGTGCTCAAGGATCTTAAGATTGCTGATCTCGAAAAAGCCCTTCAAGACGCCAAGACTAAGACAGCTAAGATCTTGATCGACATTGACTACGAGAAACATGATCTCATAGAAGGTGCAAAGGTCTCTGCTGCCATCACAATGTACAAGACAAAACTGAAGATGGCCGAGGAGGCTCAAGATCCTGACTTCGACAGAAGCAGCTGGGATGTTGAGGGCTGGAAGGCGAGGTTAGCTGATCTGGAAGATGATGAGGAGGCTGAGGAGGTTTTGGCGATTGAGGCTGGAAGCAGTGGAAAGGATCTGGTGAAGGATACCGAAGCTGGAGGGGATGAAGATGCAGCGCAGGTGTAGGCTGCACGATTGGGCGATGATGGACATTCCTAGACGTAGCCGGAGCCCAATTTTTAAATTTGGTAGTAGTTTTTTCTTTTGATGATGTTTTGATTGAACAAAGGTTGGTCTGTACTCAAACAATAGTAACTAGGGTTGAGGATCATGGATGATCCTTTGAACAATAGGCAGGATTACAAATGGTGGAGGGATCCTCTGTTTGGGGGATGAAGCCAATGTGATCCTGCCGTCTTTTGATTCCTGCACTTGAAAAACCTATGAACAATGGACACCCTTTACCTACCCCAGCGGACGGGCCACGTATTGCTGGTAGATGCTCGGGGTAGGTAATTTTGACAACCTTAAAAGGGTTTAAGCTTTTGTGAATAAAATGACTTTAACTTTTTGGCTATATCTTGTGTTGATATCCTTGTTGTTATTTTATTTTTCAATTGTTTTGATGTACACTTGTCTGTGTAAGAAAAGTTAAACAAATTAGATAAAGAAAATATTTAGGATATGATTCAGGATCAAATATTCTATAGTTGAAAATTTCCAAAAAGTAGTATATTTTAAGGATCATGAATTCAATTGTCAAAGTATTAGGGTTATTCAAATAATCAATGAATAAAATCAAAATAGTTAAGGATCATACCTGAGGATCCAAGTTAGGATCCTAACCCTTAATGTTATAACCAGAATAACCATAAGACAAACCTTAGTAAGAAGTAAGGATTAAGGATCCTTAGTTGTTTAACTCCGAAGACCTGAAATAGAACATAACTTGGGACTAAGCCATTATAAGATAAAAGTTAGCAACTGGGGACAAGCCCAAAGGATAACTGGGGACAAGCCCAAGGATAACTGGGGACAAGCCCAAGGATAACTGGGGACAAGCCCAAGGATCGTGTGTGAATTGGAGTATGGCCCTAACTGGCGACTATCCAAACTTAGTGGCATGAAAATGCCAAAACCTTAGCTAACCCGAAAACGTTAGAAACCTTAAGAACGGATGTATGGTACGTCTACCATTATACGTAGGATCCTAGGTATAGCCAGTACAATGGAATTATCAGCCCCTAAAACGAGTACTGGTCCCACTGCTGTTTTGGTCATAAAATCAGACGAGGATAATGTAACCAAACTCTCTGTTACGGGGTATGATGCTCGAATTGGTTTATAGCAATAAGGATCACTATGAAAAATAAATAACAAATGACACAAGGTTTATACGGGGAAAAAGCCCTTGATCAAGAGTTGATCTCCGACACAAAAAACCCCGGGTGATGGAAACTACCGATCACCAACTCAAAGTAAAAAAGTAATGTATTACAACTTCGGATGATAGCGAGCTAAATACAAGGATCACTATAGTGTTCTGTGTAAAAGGTGTACGGAATTGCTAAGTGAATGAACGAGAGCTGTTGTGAGCGGTTTTCAGAGTGTGTGTAGCCAAAAATAGCAAAAAGTGTTGTCTAATTAGCTCGCTACCCCTTTTAAATCTAGTAAAAATCTAAATAACAAACTATCCGCAATTGGTGCAAGTCCTCCACGACTCCACAACGTCCATTTCTGACCAAGCACGTGCGGAATAGATTTAGAATATTCTTCAGAAATATCGCCAAGACCAAGTCCCAATTGATATTCCTGCAAAACAGTTACGAATTCAAAGCAGACAATCATTAGTATAAGGATCCTTAGGATGATCCATGATCCTGATCCTGAGGCACTTCTGAGGATCACTAACTGACACAGAAGTGAGGATCACCAAACAGGATAATAATTGAGGATCACGGGCCATTTAGAAATCCACCCCTAACAATTGCCCCCAAAATATAAGGAGTTATATTGTAAATAAGCGAGTTGTATTTTGTTGATCTTATCCGCAACAAACTAACGGATAACTAGCCGTTGCAAAGCTGACGTCACTGAAGTGACAATCCTGCAAATCATCATTATAAATAGGAGTTAGAGATAGGATCAATATGCATTTAAATCCGAAGAAACTCCCTTTAAATTCTCAGTCGAAGATCAATCAGGTATCTCTTCTCTTACTTCTCCTTCTCTTACTCTGTTTTTCTTTCTCTACCATCATCTCGTTAAGAATGATGCTCCGGTCCTCCCCCGCCAAGGATCACCCGAAGGATAGCCCCTTGAAGAGTCAAGGGATCATCAAGGACTCAGTGAATGAAAGGTGTTACTTTACCGATGCCCAAATAGATAAGATCCGTCATCGCTTTCCGGCGAATGCCTTTTTCAAACCTTTCGATCCCACGGTTCTGAGCGACTATGCTTCTGAAACATGGGTTGCCTTTCTGGTTACTCCATTTACCATAGGATACACCTATCCTTTTCCAGACTTTACTCAATCCTTCTTTTCCCTTACCGGCATCTCTTACATCCAAGCTATGCCGATGATTTGGAGGGTCTTGTACACCATGGAGAGGATCATAGAGCAGGAAGGGATTGATTTAGGAATGTCAGAACTGACAGAGATGTATGATCTCACGACGTTTGGATCCCATCGATATATGTTTAAGCGAAAGCCCGGCGAAGAACATCCCATTTTTAAAGCCACCAAGAATGACACAAATTGGAAACGACGCTTCTTCTTTGTCAGGAGGGATACCATTCCAAACGGAAAGCATTTACCCAGGAAGTGGTCCACCAATGGTAGGACAGAGGATCCTGAGAAGGATCACCAGGTAATCTTGCTCTTGTGAAAGGATCATTAACCCCTTTTTGTCTTGTGTTATGCAGCTATCTCTGTCTCGCACCTTATCACAACACCCGCAACCAAGGAAAGGCTTGCTGTTTTTCGGAAGCTTGATCCTGAAATAAGGTCATTCAAGATAGACACCCAAGACTCACAAGAAGTATCCTCAGGTTCCATCACCATGTCAAGTAAGTATCCTGCTTTTTGCATAGTTGAATATTAAAATAAATAGTTAAATTGAAATAGGATAAGGATACTTATCTTGCTTTAAATGTGTAGGTGCCGGAAAATCTTCCAAGCCTGCCTCCCAGTTAAACACAGCCGATCTTGATGCTGTTCGATCCAGGAAGAATAGGGCCACTGCCAGTCCTAGCGTCTCCATTCCCAAGGCACCCACTAAAGGAAGGGGTGGCAAGAAGAGGAAAACTTCTGATATAGAGGACCTACAAGGCCTACCACTGATCCGCCACCAGTTCCTTGAATACTTTAATGACGTGAGGATCATCAATTCTGCCTAGGTATCCTACTCATTTGAGGATCATCTGATCTTGAATTGCTTTGTCTTTTTCTTTGCAGAAATTTGCTGAGATTGAAGATTATGTGGGAAGAGTCGAGGAGCTGGATAAGAAGATTGCTGACCTCCAACAAGTTGCAGTGCTTAAGGATCTTAAGATCGCTGATCTTGAAAAAGCCCTTCAAGATGCCAAGACTAAGACAGCTAAAATCTTGATCGACATTGACTACGAGAAGCATGATCTCATAGAAGGTGCAAAGGTCTCCGCTGCCATCACAATGTATCAGACAAAACTAAAGATGACCTAGGAAGCTCAAGATCCTAACTTCGACAGAAGCAGCTGGGATGTTGAGGGCTGGAAAGCGAGGTTGGCTGATCTTGAAGATGATGAGGAGGCTGAGGAGGTTTTAGCGATTGAGGCTGGAAGCAGTGGCAAGGATCTGGTGAAGGATACCGAAGCTGGAGGGGATGAAGATGCAGCGAAGGTGTAGGCTGCATGATTGGGCAATGATGGACATTCCTAGACGTAGCCGGAGCCCAATTTTTAAATTTGGTAGTAGTTTTTTGTGGTTGTGATGTTTTTAAAACAATGATGGTCTGTAATAACTAAACAATAGCTATTAGGGTTAAGGATCATGAATGATCCTTTGGACAATAGGTAGGATTACAACTGGTGGAGGGATCCTCTGTTTGGGGGATGAAGCCATTGTGATCCTGCCATCTTTTTAATTCCTGCACTACCAAGACCTTTAGACAATGGACACCCTTTACCTACCCCAGCGGATGGGCCACGTATTGCTGGTAGATGCTCGGGGTAGGTAATTTTGGCAACCTTCGATGGTTAAACTTTTGTTAATAAAATAACCTTAATCTTTTTTGGCTTATTTTATGTTGTTATCCTTTTCTGTTCTTTTTTAAATTTTCATTTGTCTTGACATACACTTGTCTGAACAGAAAAAGTTGAATAAATTAGATAGAAAATATTTAGGATATGATCCAGGATCAAATATCTTATAGTTGGAAAATTCCAAAAAGTGGTACATTTTAAGGATCATGAGTTCGGTTGTCAAAGTATCAGGGTTATTCAAATAATCAATGAATAAAATCAAATTGGTTAAGGATCATACCTGAGGACCCAAGTTAGGATCCTAACTCTTAATATTATTATTGTTTTGGTCAAAAAAATCTGTTGAGGATATTGCAACCAAACTCTCTGTTATGGGGAATGATGCTAACAATGTAGAACAATAACAAGGATCACTTCAATGTAAATTGCACAAATGACACAAGGATTTATGCGGGGAAAAAGCCCTTGATCAAGAGTTGATCTCCGGCACAAAAAACCCCGGGTGATGGAAACTACCGATCACCAAGCTCAAATAAATGAATAAAAGTTTACAACTTCGGATAGTAACGAGCTAGGTACAAGGATCACTATCATGAAATGTGTAAAAGTGAGTGAAAATGAATGAATGTTCGTCGAGAGCTTCAAGTGTGCGAGTATATGAGAGTGTGTAGCTGAAAAAATGACTAAGTGTTCTAATTCTAGCTCGTTACCCCTTTTAAAATAGAAGTTAACTACAATAACTAACTATCCGACTTTCGTGCCAAGCTCCCACGTTCTCCACAACGTCCATTTCCAGTCAAACGTGTGCGATATACCCGTGGAATATTCCATAGTAACGTTGCCAAGACCAAGTCAAGCTCGTAACTCCTGCGAAGTAATACAAAACACAAACAAACAATCGTCAGTACGAGGATCCTTAAAGTGATCCATGATCCTGATCCTGAAGCTCTTCTGAGGATCACTATCTGTCACAGAAGAAAGGATCATTAATTAGGATAACGTGTAAGGATCACTAATTGTTAGAAAATCCTCCCCTAACAATTATAACAAGGATAACCACATAACAAACCTTAGTAAAAGGTAAAGATCAAGAATCCTTGGTTGTTTAACTTCTAAGACCTGAAATAGAACATAACTTGGGACTAAGCCACTATAAGATAAGGGTTAGCAACTGGGGACAAGCCCAAGATAACTGGGGACAAGCCCAAGGATAACTGGGGACAAGCCCAAGGATCTTGTGTGAACTGGAGTATGGCCCTAACTGGCGACTATCCAAACTTAGTGGCATGAAAATGCCAAAACCTTAGCTAACGTGAAAACGCTAGAAACCTTAAGAACGGATGTATGGTACGTCTACCATTGTACGTAGGATCCTAGGTATAGCCAGTACAATGGAATTATCAGCCCCTAAAGCGAGTACTGGTCCCACTGCCATGAACTATACCAGGATCATCGTGCGCTACTGGCGGAACTGGGGTCAAACCCAAGGATTACTGGGGTCAAACCCAAATAACTGGTTGCTTGTGTGGATAATCATGCTTTTTCTAAGAGTACCTGAACCTTTAAAACTCAAGATCTCGTGAAATGGGGATAAAGGATGCAAGATCCTTATCCTTATGTGAGAAAGTAAGGAAATGAAATAGTTCAAGATTAGAATGTTACCAATAATGAGGATCATCTGTGCTTTAAGGATCCTTTAAGGATATTTATCATGTGAGGATCATGGATCCTTATCACATGAAATATCTCTTCAAATGGACAGCATTCCAAGCTCTTGGTAGTAAGTCACCTTCCATTGTTAGCAATCGATATGCCCCCTTTCCTGCCTCAGCTTCAATCAAGTAAGGGCCTTCCCATTTTGGTGCCAACTTTCCATCAGCAGGATTGGTGGTATTCTGGAATGCTTTCCTTAGCACCATATCACCAACTTGGAAATTCCTGATCCTAACATTTTTGTTGTAGGCACCGGCCATTCTTTGCTGATAACTGGCCATCCTTATCCTTGCCAAATCTCTGATTTCTTCTATAGTATCCAGGTCTTGAACCAAGTTCTCATCATTTTCCTCAGGATCACGAATACTGGTTCTAGCAGTTGGAACCACCATTTCTGTAGGGATCACTGATTCTGCCCCAAATACCAAAGAAAATGGAGTTTGGCCTGTAGCATTCTTAGGAGTTGTCCTATCAGCCCAAAGCACATAAGGTAATTCTTCTGCCCAATTCCCTTTCTTGGATCCAAGCTTCTTCTTCAGATTGTTGATGATGATCTTATTGGAAGATTCTGCCTGACCATTAGCTTGTGGGTGGACTGGTGTTGATGTTATCATCTTAATCCCCCAGCTGTCACAAAAGTAAGTAGTTCTGCCCCCAATGAATTGGGAACCATTATCACATATAATTTCAGAAGGAATACCAAATCTAGTTATAATATTTCTTTTAATGAAGGATATAACTTCCTTTTCTCTGACTTGGGCAAAAGCTTCAGCCTCTATCCACTTGGAGAAGTAATCAGTCATAGCAAGCATGAACACTTTTCCACCAGGTGCCTTAGGAAGCTTACCAACTATATCCATGCCCCATCTCATGAATGGCCAAGTGGAGGATATAGGATGTAATAATTCAGCCGGTTGATGAAGGATATTGCTGTGTCTCTGACAAGGATCACACTTCTTAGCATATTCCACAGCATCCCTCTTCATGGTTGGCCAATAGTATCCTGTCCTCAGGATCCTTGAGAATAATGCCCTGCCCCCAGTGTGGTTTTCACAATCTCCTTCATGGAAGTCTTTTAAAACTTCTTGTATTTCAGGATCCTCAATGCATCTTAAGTATGGTCCTGCAAGAGATCGTTTGTACAACATATTATTTAAAATTGTGAATTGAGATACCTTAATTTTGAAAGCCCTAGGGTTTTCTCCTGTAGGAATCTCTCCATGTTGTAAATATCTCATGATTGGGAGGATCCATGATCCTGAATGGGATTGATTATCATCGTTAGGGGTGATTGCAGAATCCTCTCCTATCTCCATAGCCACATGATCCTCAATAGCCGGGGTCAGGATATGGATAATAGGGATCTTGATATCCTCCGGGATCTTCAAGGATGATCCTAAATTGGCTAGTGCATCTGCCTCTGCATTCTCTTCCCTTGGTACCTGTGTCAAACTAAAGGATACAAAAGAGAGTGCCAATTCTTTGACTAACTCCAGATATTTGATTAGCTTTTCACCTTTAACAGCATAGGATCCATTAAAGTGATTAGTGATTAACAAAGAATATGCATGTACCTCAAGATACCTGATCCTCATATGCTTAGCAATTTGCAAACCAGCTATCAAGGCTTCGTATTCAGCCTCATTGTTAGTGGTTTGGAACTCACAAGCTATAGAGTGGGGTATTATGTCCCCCTGTGGCGATTTTAGTAGTATTCCAAGCCCTGTTCCTTTGACGTTTGAGGATCCATCAGTGTAGAGTATCCAAGGATCCTTGGTCTCTTCTAGCTGCTGGACTTCCAATTCAGCTTCCTTTTGCAAATCACTACTGAAATCTGCCACAAAGTCAGCTAATGCTTGGGATTTAATGGCTGTCCTGGGCTCATATCTTATATCATATGCACTCAGCTTCACTGCCCACTTAGCCATCCTTCCTGACATTTCAGGTTTCCTGAGGACATTCTTAATTGGAAAATTAGTTTTGACGATAATAGCATGAGTTTCAAAATAATGTCTTAATTTAGTAGATGCCATAATTAATGCAAGGATAAGTTTTTCTAAGTGTGAATACCTGGATTCAGCATCAAGTAAACTCTTACTTACATAATAGACAGGATGTTGTGTACCTTCGTGATCCTTAACAAGGACGACACTTACTGCTTTTGAGGATACCGCAAGATATAAGGATAACACATCTCCTTTTTCTGGTTTCATCAAAGCCGGGGCCGAGGATAGGTAATCCTTAAGAGCTCTTAAGGCACTTTCATGTTTCTCAGTCCACTCGAATTTCTTGTTCTTCCTTAGGATATCATAGAATTCCTTGCACTTTTCTGAGGATTTGGATATGAATCTGTTTAAAGCTTCAATTCTGCCTGTTAACCTCTGAACATCCTTAGCATTGGCAGGTGACTTGATGTTCACTATAGCTTTTATTTGTTCTGGACTGGCTTCAATGCCTCTCTTTGTCACCATATATCCTAAGAATTTACCTGCTTTAACACCAAAGTGACATTTTGAAGGATTAAGCTTCATATTATATTTGTCATGGATATTGAATGCTTCCTCCAAGTCTCTTAGGTGATCCTCAGCCTTTATTGATTTTACCACCATATCGTCTATGTAAACCTCCATAGTTTGTCCAATCTGATCCTTGAACATCATATTCACTAGCCTTTGATAAGTTACCCCTGCATTTCTTAGTCCGAATAGCATAGCAATATAGCAGTATATACCAGTTGGAGTCATGAAGGCTGTATCCTCTTGATCGGATGGTTCCATTTGAATTTGTTGAAATCCAGATGAAGCATCCATAAAAGTTAACAGTTCATGACCCGCAGTTGCATCCACCATGGAGTCAATGTGGGGTAATGGGAAAGGATCCTTGGGACATGCCTTATTTAAATCGGTAAAATCGACACATACCCTCCACTTTCCGTTTTTCTTTTGAACAACAACCACATTGGCCAACCATCTTGGATACTTGACCTCCCTAATCATACCTGCTCGGAGTAGTTTCTCTACCTCCTCCTGGATAATGGCATTCCTTTCTGGTGCAAATTTCCTTCTCCTTTGATGGATTGGTTTGAAGGACCTATCAATGCCAAGTTTGTGAGTGATTACATCTTTAGATATACCTGTCATGTCTTCGTGTTTCCATGCAAAGGTAGTCTTTCTCCTTTTGAGGAAGGATATGAGGTCTTCCTTTATTCCGCCAAGGATCCCTGATCCTATATAAACTTTAGATTCAGGATCATCAGGATCCATAAGGATTTCCACTACATCCTGTTCACTTGCCTCCAAGACATCCCTTGGAGGACACTTTGATTGCTATTGCTCCCTGGACTTTGATGCTGGTTTCATTGATGAGGTGTAGCAGTTCTTAGCCTCTTGCTGATCACTATCAATCTTCACTATTCCCCAAGGACTAGGAAGCTTCACACATTGATGATAAGTGGATGGGACTGCCTTCATATCGTGTATCCAAGGCCTGCCAAGGATCACATTACAACAAGATAAACAGTCAATAACACAAAACTTTTGGTAAGAATGTAGGCCTTCGATATAGATTGGGAGTTTAATATCCCCCAGAGTATTCTTAGTCTCGCCACTGAATCCCACGAGCACAGAGGATCTTGGTATGATGTCGGATTCAGGGATGTTCATCTTCTTGAGAACATCAAGCTGGATAATGTTCACAGAGCTTCCTCCATCTATAAGGATCCTGCGAACAAAATGGTTAGAAATAAAAAGAGTGATAACCAAACCATCATGATGAGGATCCTGGATGTCAACACGATCATCCTCATCGAAAGTTATAACTTTTCCTTCGGAGACACTGGATGTTCGAATGGGTCTATCTCCATTATCCATCTTGGTTTCCTTCGCATGTCTTTTGGCTGCAGAGAAGGATGTTCCACAAATGTCTGATCCTCCAGAAATAAAGTTTATAATTTGTGCATCTGCTGGAGGGGCTGGAGCTTTCTCTGGGATCCTTTCAGGATCCTGAGTCCTTGACTTCTTTCTCCCCAATAATTCTTTCAAGTGCCCCTTGCTCAACAAGTATCCAATTTCTTTTCTCAATGCGATGCATTCTTCTGTGAGATGCCCAAAATCTTCATGGTATGCACACCACTTTGACTTATCTTTAGTTGCAGCTGGTCTATCATTTTTTCTGGGCCATCTAGCTTTATCACCTAAATTCTGCATCGCAAGGATTAGTTCATTGTTATCGACAGAAAAACAATATTCAGAGATTGGAGGATAATCCTCATCATCCTCTTCTTGTTCAACAGCATGCACATTCTGGTTGTCAGATTTATTATAGGATCTGAACTTGTTGTTCTTGAATGAGGATCCTTGCTTTTCTTGCCTTGAGGATCCTGCTAACCTCTCCTGGATCCTTTTGTCATCCTCTAGCCGGATGAACCTAAGGGCCCGGGTTCTTACCTCATCTAGATTCCTGCATGGTGTCATAACAAGATCATCATAGAATAACGAATCCCTAAGCAATCCCATTTTAAAGGCTTCAACAGCCGTAGCTATATCTAGGTTAGGAATATCTAAGGATTCTTTACTAAATTTAGTGATATAATCCCTTAATGATTCATTATGACCCTGGGTTATCCTATACAGATCACTAGTTAAACGCTCAAATTTTCTACTACAAGAAAACTGGTTATTAAATAGATTAACTAGATTAGCAAATGAGGTAATAGAGTAAGGGGGAAGACTTAGCAGCCATTTAAGAGCCGATCCAGTAAGAGTGGATCCAAATCCTTGCACAGACATGCTTCCTTTAACCTTTCTGGGATGGGATTGATCTCCATCCTTTCCCTGTACTGAGCTACGTGTTCCTCAGGATCCATTGAACCATCATACAACTTCATGGTAGGCACATGGAACCTCTTGGGTATCTCAGCATCACAGATTGGTGGTGCAAAACGAGATATCTTGTGGCTCCCATCTGCAATCTCTGGGATAGGCTTGACCACTCCTGGGACACTTGATATCATGTCCTTTAACTTTTGCAATTCTCTGGCCATGGCATGATTGATACCTGTATCCTGCATAAGGCCATGGTTAGTAGTATAAGAATTATTAAAAGTGTTACCTCCCATTGGATTCAAGTTAGGAAGAGTGGATGTTAATCCATATTGTTGAGGCTCTGGGATGACCGATGGACCAGTAGAAGCAATGGTTTGCATTGGAATGAAATCTCCCTGATGGATGTCGGAACTTCCTGATTGCAAACTCCTAAAGGATCCTTGAAACTGTGAGTATCCTTGGACCTGGGAGGATCCTGGAACATAGGAGGATCCTTGAACTTGGGAGGATCCTTGAACATAGGAGGATCCTTGAACCTGGGAGGATCCTTGAACCTGGGAGGATCCTTGAACCTGGGAGGATCCTTGAACATAGGAGGATCCCTGAACCTGGGAGGATCCTGGAACATAGGAGGATCCTTGAACCTGGGAGGATCCTTGAACCTGGGAGGATCCTTGAACCTGGGAGGATCCTTGAACATAGGAGGATCCCTGAACCTGGGAGGATCCTGGAACATAGGAGGATCCTTGAACCTGGGAGGATCCTTGAACCTGGGAGGACCCTTGAAACGGCCAGTTCCCTTGAATCTGCTGCGCTCCCGAGTATCCTCCTGAGCTTGCAAAGGATCCTATATGCTGAGGATGGGATCCTGATGGTTGAAAGTGTAACCCTGAAGCCTGAGTCATTGCTGATGATCCGTAATGCACTCCTTTTGGTCCTCCCACATATTGAACGTCTGGAACCACTGAAGGCTGAGAAGTTATAACCGGAGTATCAAAATTCAAAGATCTGGGCATTAGTGGGGAATGATCCTCTGCCGATCTCTTCTGTTTCTTGATGTCTCCAATTTCTCTAAGGATCCTCTCATTGGTCTTGTCCTGCTGCTGGATATGCTCCTTCATCTGCAAAATCAGAGTAAACAAGTCACTAGTAGTAGGAGTATAAGAAGCAGAAGAAGTTGGAGGTTTTGAGAATATGGGAGTTGGTTTCTTCTCGGCATTTTTCTGAGGTCCAGAAGGTGGTGGAGGCAAAGGTGGAATGCCCTGGGATGAATTGACTGCAGACATCGCACTGGAGGTATTCTTTGATGATGAAGCCATCTTCTCGTATGCAATGAGCCAGAATGATCACAAAGATGAGAATTTCTTAGAAATGAAGCACCAATTGCCCCACGGTGGGCGCCAAACTGTTTTGGTCAGAAAATCAGACGAGGATAATGTAACCAAACTCTCTGTTACGGGGTATGATGCTCGAATTGGTTTATAGCAATAAGGATCACTATGAAAAATAAATAACAAATGACACAAGGTTTATACGGGGAAAAAGCCCTTGATCAAGAGTTGATCTCCGGCACAAAAAACCCCGGGTGATGGAAACTACCGATCACCAACTCAAATTAAACAAGTAATGTATTACAACTTCGGATGATAGCGAGCTAAATACAAGGATCACTATAGTGTTCTGTGTAAAAGGTGTACGAAATTGCTAAGTGAATGAACGAGAGCTGTTGTGAGCAGTTTTCAGAGTGTGTGTAGCCAAAAATAGCAAAAAGTGTTGTCTAATTAGCTCGCTACCCCTTTTAAATCTAGTAAAAATCTAAATAACAAACTATCCGCAATTGGTGCAAGTCCTCCACGACTCCACAACGTCCATTTCTGACCAAGCACGTGCGGAAATAGATTTAGAATATTCTCCAGAAATATCGCCAAGACCAAGTCCCAATTGATATTCCTGCAAAACAGTTACGAATTCAAAGCAGACAATCATTAGTATAAGGATCCTTAGGATGATCCATGATCTTGATCCTGAGGCACTTCTGAGGATAACTAACTGACACAGAAGTGAGGATCACCAAACAGGATAATAATTGAGGATCACGGGCCATTTAGAAATCCACCCCTAACAGCTGCCATGAACTATACCAGGATCATCATGCGCTACTGGCGGAACTGGGGTCAAGCCCAAACGACTGGGGTCAAACCCAAGTAACTGGTTGCTTGTGTGGATAATCATCCTTTTGCTAAGAGTACCTGAACCTTCAAAACTCAAAATCACGTGAAAGGAGGATAAAGGATGCAGGATCCCTATCCTTTTGTGAAAAAGCAAGGAAATGAAATATTTTAAGATTAGAATGCTACCCAAACGAGGATCATCTGTGCTTTAAGGATCCTTTAAGGATATTTATCATGTGAGGATCATGGATCCTTATCACATGAAGTATTTCTTCAAATGGACAGCATTCCAGGCTCTAGGTAGCAAATCACCTTCCATTGTCAGCAATCGATATGCCCCCTTTCCTGCCTCAGCTTCAATCAAGTAAGGGCCTTCCCATTTTGGTGCCAACTTTCCATCAGCAAGATTGGTAGTATTCTGAAATGCTTTCCTTAGCACCATATCACCAACTTGGAATTTCCTGATCCTGACATTTTTGTTGTAGGCTCCAGCCATTCTTTGCTGATAGCTGGCCATCCTTATCCTTGCCAAATCTCTGATTTCTTCTATAGTATCCAGGTCTTGAACCAAGTTCTCATCATTTTCCTCAGGATCACGAATACTTGTTCTAGCAGTTGGAACTACCATTTCTGTAGGGATCACTGATTCTGCCCCAAATACCAAAGAGAATGGAGTTTGACCTGTAGCATTCTTAGGGGTTGTCCTATCAGCCCAAAGCACATAAGGTAGTTCTTCTGCCCATTTCCCTTTCTTGGATCCAAGCTTCTTCTTCAAATTGTTGATGATGATCTTATTGGAGGATTCTGCCTGACCATTAGCTTGTGGGTGGACTGGTGTTGATGTTATCATCTTAATCCCCCAGCTATCACAAAAGTTAGTAGTTCTGCCCCCAATGAATTGGGAACCATTATCACATATAATTTCAGAAGGAATACCAAATCTAGTTATAATATTTCTTTTAATGAAGGATATAACTTCCTTTTCTCTGACTTGGGCAAAAGCTTCAGCCTCTATCCACTTGGAGAAGTAATCAGTCATAGCAAGCATGAACTCTTTTCCACCAGGTGCCTTAGGGAGCTTACCAACTATATCCATGCCCCATCTCATGAATGGCCAAGTGGAGGATATAGGATGCAATAATTCAGCCGGTTGATGAAGGATATTGCTGTGTCTCTGACAAGGATCACACTTCTTAGCATACTCCACAGCATCTCTCTTCATAGTTGGCCAATAGTATCCTGTCCTCAGGATCCTTGAGAATAATGCCCTGCCCCCAGTGTGGTTTCCACAATCTCCTTCATGGAAGTCTTTTAAAACTTCTTGGATTTTAGGATCCTCAATGCATCTTAAATATGGTCCTGCAAAAGATCGTTTATACAACATATTATTTAAAATTGTGAATTGAGATACCTTAATTTTGAAAGCCCTAGGGTTTTCTCCTGTAGGAATCTCTCCATGTTGTATGTATCTCATGATTGGGAGGATCCATGATCCTGGATGAGTTTGAGTATCCTCACTAGGGATAATTGCAGAATCCTCTCCTATTTCCATAGCCACGCGATCCTCGATGGCGGGAGCCAGGATATGGATAATGGGGATACTTATATCCTCCGGGATCTTCAAGGATGATCCTAAATTGGCTAATGCATCTGCCTCTGCATTCTCTTCCCTTGGTACCTGTGTCAAACTAAAGGATACAAAAGAGAGTGCCAATTCTTTGACTATCTCCAAATATTTGGTTAACTTTTCACCTTTAACAGCATAGGATCCATTAAAGTGATTAGTGATTAACAAAGAATCTACATGTACCTCAAGATACCTGATCCTCATGTGCTTAGCAATTTGCAAACCAGCTATCAAGGCTTCATATTCAGCCTCATTGTTAGTGGTTTGGAACTCACAGGCTATAGAGTGGGGTATTATGTCCCCCTGTGGCGATTTTAGTAGTATTCCAAGCCCTGTTCCTTTGACATTTGAGGATCCATCAGTATAGAGTATCCAAGGATCCTTGGTCTCCTCTAGCTGCTGGACTTCTAACTCAGCTTCCTTTTGTAAATCGCTACTGAAATCTGCCACAAAGTCGGCTAATGCTTGGGATTTAATGGCTGTCCTGGGCTCATATCTTATGTCATATGCACTAAGCTTCACTGCCCACTTGGCCATCCTTCCTGACATTTCAGGTTTCCTGAGGACATTCTTAATTGGAAAATTAGTTTTAACGATAATGGCATGAGATTCAAAATAATGTCTCAATTTAGTAGATGCCATAATTAATGCAAGGATAAGTTTTTCTAAGTGTGAATACCTGGATTCAGCATCAAGTAAACTCTTACTTACATAATAGACAGGATGTTGTGTACCTTGGTGATCCTTAACAAGGACTGCACTTACTGCTTTTGAGGATACCGCCAAGTATAAGGATAACACATCTCCCTTTTCTGGTTTCATCAAGGCTGGGGCTGAGGATAGGTAATCCTTAAGAGCTTTTAAGGCATTTTCATGCTTCTCAGTCCACTCGAATTTCTTGTTCTTCCTTAGGATATCATAGAATTCCTTGCACTTTTCTGAGGATTTAGATATGAATCTGTTTAAAGCTGCAATCCTGCCTGTTAACCTCTGAACATCCTTAGCATTGGCAGGGGACTTGATGTTCACTATAGCTTTGATTTGTTCTGGACTGGCTTCAATGCCTCTCTTTGTCACCATATATCCTAAGAATTTACCTGCCTTCACACCAAAATGACACTTAGAAGGATTAAGTTTCATATTATATTTATCGAGGATATTGAACGATTCTTCCAAGTCTCTTAGGTGATCCTCAGCCTTTTTTGATTTTACCACCATATCGTCTATGTAAACCTCCATAGTCTGTCCAATATGATCCTTGAACATCATACTCACTAGCCTTTGATAGGTTGCACCTGCATTTCTTAGTCCGAATGGCATAGCAATATAACAGTATATACCAGTTGGAGTCATAAAGGCTGTATCCTCTTGATCGGAGGGTTCCATCTAAATTTGTTTAAATCCGGATGAAGCATCCATAAAAGTTAACAGTTCATGACCCGCAGTTGCATCCACCATGGAGTCAATGTGGGGTAATGGGAAAGGATCCTTGGGACATGCCTTATTTAAATCGGTGAAATCGACACATACCCTCCACTTTCCGTTTTTCTTTTGAACAACAACCACATTGGCCAACCATCTTGGATACTTGACCTCTCTAATCATACCTGCTCGGAGTAATTTCTCTACCTCCTCCTGGATAATGGCATTTCTTTCTGGTGCAAATTTCCTCCTCTTTTGATGGATTGGTTTGAAGGACCTATCAATGCCAAGTTTGTGAGTGATTATATCTTTAGATATACCTGTCATGTCTTCGTGTTTCCATGCAAAGGTAGTCTTTCTCCTTTTGAGGAAGGATATGAGGTCTTCTTTTATTTCGCCAAGGATCCCTGATCCTATATAAACTTTAGATTCAGAATCATCAGGATCCATAAGGATTTCTACCACATCCTGTTCTCTTGCCTCCAAGACATCCCTTGGAGGATGCTTTAATTGCTATTGCTCCCTTGACTTTGAGGCTGGTTTCATTGATGAGGTGTAGCAGTTCTTAGCCTCTTGCTGATCACTATCAATCTTCACTATTCCCCAAGGACTAGGTAGCTTCACACATTGATGATAAGTGGATGGGACTGCCTTCATGTCATGTATCCAAGGCCTGCCAAGAATAACATTACAACAAGATAAACAGTCAATAACACAAAACTTTTGGTAAGAATGTAGGCCTTCGATATAGATTGGGAGTTTAATGTCCCCCAGAGTATTCTTAGTCTCGCCACTGAATCCCACGAGCACAGAGGATCTTGGTATGATATCGGATTCAGGAATATTCATTTTCTTGAGGACATCAAGCTGGATAATATTCACAGAGCTTCCTCCGTCTATAAGGATCCTGCGAACAAAATGGTTAGAAATAAAAAGAGTGATAACCAAACCATCATGATGAGGATCCTGAATGTCAACACGATCATCCTCATCAAAGGTTATAACTTTTCCTTCGGAGACACTGGATGTTCGAATGGGTCTATCTCCATTATCCATCTTGGTTTCCTTTGCATGTCTTTTAGCTGCAGAGAAGGATGTTCCACAAATGTCTGATCCTTCAGAAATAAAGTTAATAACTTGTGCATCAGCTGGAGGGGCTGGAGCTTTCTCTGGGATCCTTTCAGGATCCTGAGTCCTTGACTTCTTTCTTCCTAGTAATTCTTTTAAGTGCCCCTTGCTCAACAAATATCCAATTTCTTTTCTCAGTGCGATGCATTCTTCTGTGAGATGCCCAAAATCTTCATGATATGCACACCACTTTGACTTATCTTTGGTTGCAGCTGGTCTGTCATTTTTCCTGGGCCATCTAGCTTTATCACCTAAATTCTGCATCGCAAGGATTAGTTCATTGTTATCAACAGAAAAACAATATTCAGAAATTGGAGGATAATCCTCATCGTCCTCTTCTTGTTCAACGGCATGCACATTCTGGTTATCAGATTTGTTATAGGATCTGAACTTGTTGTTCTTGAATGAGGATCCTTGCTTCTCTTGCTTTGAGGATCCTGCTAACCTCTCCTGGATCCTTTTGTCATCCTCTAGCCGGATGAACCTAAGGGCCCGGGTTCTTACCTCATCTAGATTCCTGCATGGTGTCATAACAAGATCATCATAGAATAACGAATCCCTAAGCAATCCCATTTTAAAGGCTTCAACAGCCGTAGCTATATCCAGGTTAGGAATATCTAAGGATTCTTTACTAAATTTAGTGATATAATCCCTTAATGATTCATTATGACCTTGGGTTATCCTATACAAATCACTAGTTAAACGCTCAAACTTCCTACTACAAGAAAATTGGTTATTAAATAGGTTAACTAGATTAGCAAATGAGGTAATAGAGTAAGGGGGAAGACTTAGCAGCCATTTAAGAGCTGAACCAGTAAGAGTGGATCCAAATCCCTTGCATAGACATGCTTCCTTTAACCTTTCTGGGATGGGATTGATCTCCATCCTTTCCCTGTATTGTGCTATGTGTTCTTCAGGATCTGTTGAACCGTCATACAACTTCATAGTAGGCACATGGAACCTCTTTGGTATCTCAGCATCACAGATTGGTGGTGCAAAACGAGATATCTTATGGCTCCCATCTGCAATCTCCGGGATAGGCTTGACCACTCCTGGGACACTTGATATCATATCCTTTAACTTTTGCAATTCTCTGGCCATGGCATGATTGATACCTGTATCCTGCATAAGGCCATGGTTAGTGGTATAAGAATTATTGAAAGTGTTACCTCCCATTGGATTCAAATTAGGAAGAGCGGATGTGAATCTATATTGTTGGGGCTCTGGAATGACCGATGGACCAGTAAAAGCAATGGTCTGCATTGGAATGAAATCTCCCTGATGGATATCGGAATTCCCTGATTGCCAACTCCTTAAGGATCCATGAAACTGAGAGGATCCTTGAACCTGTGAGGATCCTGGGACGTAGGAGGATCCTTGAACCTGGGAGGATCCTTGAAACTGAGAGGATCCTTGAACCTGTGAGGATCCTGGGACGTAGGAGGATCCCTGAACCTGGGAGGATCCTTGAAACGGCCAGAACCCTTGAATCTGCTGCGCTCCTGAGTATCCTCCTGAGCTGACGAAGGATCCTATATGCTGAGGATGGGATCCTGCTGGTTGGAAGTGTAACCCTGAAGCCTGAGTCATTGCTGATGATCCGTAATGCACTCCTTTTGGTCCTCCCACATATTGAACATCTGGAACCACTAAAGGCTGAGAAGTTATAACCGGAGTATCGAAATTCAAAGATCTGGGCATCAGTGGGGAATGATCCTCTGCCGATCTCTTCTTTTTCTTGATTTCTCCAATTTCTCTAAGAATCCTTTCATTGGTCTTATCCTGCTGCTGTATATGCTCCTTCATCTGCAAAATCAAAGTAAACAATTCACTAGTAGTGGGAGTATGAGAAGCATAAGAAGTTGGAGGTTTTGAGAAAATGGGAGTTGGTTTCTTCTCGGCATTTTTCTGAGGTCCAGAAGGTGGTGGCGGCAATGGTGGAATGCCCTGGGATGAATTGACTGCAGACATCGCACTGGAGGTGTTCTTTGATGATGAAGCCATCTGCTTGAACGTAACGAGTCGAAATGATCACAAAAATGAGAATTTCTTAGGAATGAAGCACCAATTGCCCCACGGTGGGCGCCAAACTGTTTTGGTCAAAAATCAGACGAGGATAATGCAACCAAACTCTTTGTTACAGGGTATGATGCTTGAATTGATGAACAATAATAAGGATCACTATGAAATATGATGAACAAATGACACGAAGATTTATACGGGGAAAAAGCCCTTGATCAAGAGTTGATCTCCGGCACAAAAAACCCCGGGTGATGGAAACTACCGATCACCAACTTAAATTAAACAAACAATCTGTTACAACTTCGGATGATAGCGAGCTAAGTACAAGGATCACTATAGTGTATTGTGTAGAAATGTGTGTAATCGCCAAGTGTGTTAGTGAGATTGATGAGAGCAGTTGTACGAGCGTGTGTGTGCAGCCAAAAATAGCAAAAAAGTGTTGTCTAATTAGCTCGCTACCCCTTTTAAATTAGAAAATATCTAAGTAACTAATTGTCCGCAAATGGTGCAAGTCCTCCACGACTCCACAACGTCCATTTTCAGCCAAGCACGTGCAGAATACTTCAAGGGATATACTCCAGGAATATCGCCAAGACCAAGTCCAATTGATACTCCAGCAAAACAATTACGAATTCAAAGCAGACAATCATTAGTATAAGGATCCTTAGGATGATCCATGATCCTGATCCTGAAGCACTTCTGAGGATCACTATCTGGCACAGAAGTAAGGATCACCAAGCAGGATAATAATTGAGGATCACGGGTCATTTAGAAATCCACCCCTAACAATGATGTTTGGATATGTTCTTGAAATTTGATGAAAATGATGAAATTGATATGAACATAGGCCCAGATCTTCAAAATAATGAAATCAGAATTTAGGACTTGTTATTGGTTTTTTTTAAATATTGTAAAGAAGGAGATGAGGTTTAGATACACATCAGCGCCACATAATCATCTCTAACTCAGCAAACCTGTGCCACGTCGGACAAAAAACTAATCAAGTTAGTGCAGATTTAACTGGGTGGTGCCATTGCAAACAAAAAGTCAAGTTGGGGGTGTCGGGTGTCAAAGTGTTAGTTGCGGGTGGCAACGGCCAAAGGCCGATAGTTGGAGGTGATAAAATCCAATAACCCTTTATTTACAGATACTTATCATAATTCAATTGTTTTGGCCAGTGTCTTTAACTCAGGAAAAAAAGATATTTTAGTTCTCAGCGAGATGTACATGGCTATTCCCTATTGGTTGAATCAGAAATAAAGCTATTATAACGATTTTATAAATGAAATTCCCCCGAGTAAAAAGTAAAGCAAACACGATTTAAACCATTAGAATCTCATATAAACGAGTAAAATCCATGTATTCTACTTTTCACTACATGGTGTTTAAAAGTTGTGTGTGCCTCTCGGTTATTTAGCATTGCTTTCGTGAAGCAGTCACAAACATGTGAGTTCATGATGTCCTTTTTAAACCATTTAGTGTTTTCGGGCTAACGTACATGTTACAAAGTTTTTATTGAATGTTAAACCTTTTATGAATGGTTGCATAGTATTTGGTGTTATCTTAATCTATGCATGTTGTTTGAATATGTGATAGTATGCGTGTATGTGAATGTTTGTTGTCTCGTCTTGTTTGGATCGAATAAGCATGTAAAGTTACTAGCAGGCTCGTCGGCCTTGGGGCAATCAAAATGTCTTATCCCCTCTAGATGCCCTAAGGCAAAAGGAAGTCTCTTAATAGTCTAGTTGGCCTCGGGGCCATCAGGACGTTCCTTAATCCAGTCTAACTGTTCTTGGGGTAGTATGAGTATGAAAAATTCATTTCATCCTTTTCTTTGCATATGGCGATGAAATGTGAGGAGGCTCGTGTCGTCTACTTGACATTGTTTGAGTAATGATGTTATTTATTTAATTTTACCTTGAAGGAATTGAAGAAATTATTTTACAAATATTTATATTGTTTTACAATATTAAAAAACTTCAATTCACTTAGCGTAGCTGACTTTTGCATACATGTTAGAGTGATTTCAAGTTAGCATGTTGGATGGATGACCACTTGGCAAATGCACGAAGCTACCCAACATCTAATGTGACACTTCGGGTTTTCCCGCACTTTTCATTTACATTATAACTTTGGGGATCTAATAAACGAGGTTTTATGTGATAATTAACTGATTGATTATAAGTTAGTTATGTGATAATGATTATGAATATAAATGAAGTCGAAAGCCCTTGATTCCGACTCGAGACCTCATGCTTTCGAGTCGGGATTTCTGGTTCCGAACACCCCTCATTTTTGGCTAATGGATTATGCATCCTTACGACCTGGCCCAACCGGTAAGCCCACTCGAAACTCTAGTTGTGAGGCATGCAAAGTAAATGTAACACATCACCTTAAGCAGAAGTGAGACAATTAAGTTGTTAGGCACAAGTTTAGTTTGCAGGACACAAATCTAACACATCATTTTTGGACAGAAGTGAAACATTTATGCATTTAAGGCAAAATGTCATGTGAATATCTTACAGTTTTAGGATACCCATTTAAATGACAATGCTTAATCAAACTTAAATAACATGTAGGTCTAACACTTCATTTTGGGCAGAAGTAAAACATTAAAGTGTTATTCGAGTTAAGCATTTTTCTACAGACTAGGTGACTTTAATCTTAGGCGTAACGACTATAGTCTAGTGACTTTAGACCAACAATTATGTCCAGAAAATTTATGCCAACAACTTTAGGTGGCGACTTTATGTGTATCGACATTGCCAAACTCGTAGTAGGACTTTTAGGCAAGCAACTTTAAGTTGTGTCTTTAGCTGGAAACTTTAGGGTAGAGGGTTTAAGCTGCAAATTTAAGCCAACGACTTTAAAGTCGCTGATGCTGGAAAACACACTTTTTAAGAGATAGTATTCTGTTTCGAAAGATTAGAAGTTTTATTTATATTCTGATTAGTGATTTCAAACATAAAAATAATATTTTTTATACAAAAATTAGGATAAAGTTACACATATTAAGGACACTAGTTATCAATCTAATCAACTACCAAAATATCATATTTTCTTCAGTTTTAGGATATAGATCATAACGAGCAGTTTTATGAACATTCAAACTGCTCTTGATTAATTAATCAGATTCGTACTGGAATCAGAATCTGAAACCTTTGGTATTAACTATTTTTGAAATATCATCAGATTTCAAAAGATCAAAACAGGTTTATCAGATTTGATAATCCATGAAAACGGGATATTTCATACCAGATCCGAAAATCATTATTTATAAAAAAATGATTTTATTAATAGGGTTTTTAATCAAAACTTCTTGTTTCTGATTTTCTTTAAGGAAACTAAAAAGAATTAATTAATGAACATTTGCTTTTATACGACATATTGACCAATTCTTTATCAAACATGATAGAAATAAGAAGATAGAACGTGTGTACCTGATTTAGCCAGCAACCGCAGTAAAGGAAGTAGACATGCTCTTGATTTATCGAGTTCTTGTTTAGGGTGTACGATTAGGATGGTTTTAGGTGAGTTGAAGAACCCACGTGTTGTAGAGAGAGAGAGAGGGGGGGGGGGATTTTTATGTGTAATTAAGTTGGTGATCATTAGGCTTAACCCTCTATAATGATCTCTAAATATACACCCAAAAGCCTATTTAGATATTAATGGTAATTACGTCAATCGAATAATTATCAATTAAACACATAGTGGTATTAAGGTCAATGATCATTATATTAGATAATGAACGTAATGAAGGTAGAGCTAGAGATATTATAACACATCACACAAAGATGTATAGTGCACTTTACGATGTTAACAAATTCATCTTACAATGTCTTAACCACTTGTTTAAATTATCTTCTCTATACAAATACACATGCATATCCAACTCATATATACTTCTCTTTAAGTTGATAGATACCACCAATCGTTTCTCCATAATTACACTTGATAGGGATTATCAAAGACTGTTGGGATTGAACCCTATCAGAGGAACAGATAATTAAAGCCAAAACTGGATCAGGACAGTGGATCCAGAATAAGCAGATGTTATGTTACAAGTCTCTCCCCTTGAAAGTGGTTTCAACATCTGCTGACCTCCTATCTACTGATCATTACAACTGCTGGCCTACAACCGCTGATCAAGTCAAAGACTAAAGCCCTGCTGTTCAATATGCTGCTTTGGGTCAAGCACTACTGGTAGTTATCAAGTACTGCTGAAGTCACAACAGTGGAAGGACCAGCAGTAGTTTAGTTTAATTATGTAATGTATTGTATAGCAGTTGTTAGCTTAAGCAGTGTTTGTATAGATCAGTTGTTAGAAGTTGTTAGGAGGTTAGATGTCACTTTCATGGTGACGTCAGCATTGATGCCTCAGTGGTTTGTCTGTGCCTATAAATAGAACAGTACCATGCACTGTTCTATTAGCTCTTCACAAAATCTTCTTCCTGCACGAACAAACACTATGAGCTCAGGCTGAGGGGGAGTTTGTATTCATACATGCATTGTAATCGTTATTGAAATAAATTCAATCTTTCAGTTATTTGTTGAAAATGTTTGATTAAAGCAATTCTCCTGTTTGATTGTGTGCAAAGTTTGTTTCCATCTTAAATTCCGTTGCACTACTCATCCATCTTCATCTTATTTCAAACGTAAAACACAATCAAAACCAAACTCAGATCCTAACAATTGGTATCAGAGCGCGGACAGTCAAATTTGATCTAACAATCATTTTGACGTAAATAGTTCAGCTCAAAATCGTTGGTACTGATATTTGTTCGTGTTGTTGAAAAACAGAGTAAGGTTTAATCACCATCAAAGTTGATTAATCGGTGCCTGTAAAACAACCAGGATGACGTCACAATCACAAGATGATAAGAATAACATTGGCTCTCTTTTCAAACCACCTATGCTTAAACGAAATGAATACAACATCTGGGAGAGAAGGATGGGTCATATCCTTGCTCAACAAAATACCGGATGTTGGAGATCAGTTGTTTTTGGCCCTCATGTTCCAATGGTGCCAAGTGCTGAGGATCCAAAGAAATTCGAACTGGATGCCAAAGCATTTAGCATCATTGCATCTGCGTTACCAAATGAAATCTATGTTGGGCTGTTACACTGTAACAGTGCCAAAGAATTATGGGATGCACTTAAGGAACAATTTGGGGGAACTGAAGAAGTAATTGAGAACAATAGGGAAATTCTGAATCAGCAGTATGAAACCTTCTGTCACATTAAGGGTGAATCATTGACCCAACAGTTTGAACGTTTTAGTTGTCTCATCAGTGAGCTAAGACTTGTTAAAGTTGAATTTCCAAAATCAACACAAAATAGTAGGTTTCTTAGATCACTACCTGATAAATGGGACACAATTGCATTTGTGACTAGAAATTTTGCTGAGTTCAAAGACCTGACACTGACCCAACTTCATGGTAAACTCCTAACCTATGAAAGGGAGTTAAACCAGAAAAAGAAGTTACAAGAGTCTGGTAAAGTTACAGATGACTATTCATTTGGTAACACAACTATTTTGGGTCAAGAAGAGTCTGGCAGCAGTAAGGATTAGAGTTATGATCATTTTATTGATATAACTGTTGGAGGTAATTTCAACTCTGGTCCTCACTCATCCAACTTTGCTTTCACAGCAAATGGAGAAAGTCAGAACTCAGATAACTTGTGCTTTGAACTCAATGACTTACAGCACTTGATCCCACTGACTTAGAAGAAATGGACATTTTGCATCAATTGGCTTTGCTTAGTGTAAAAACAAGCAAATTCTACAAAAGAACAGGGAGAAAATTCCCAGGGTTACATGGGAATTTAAAAGTGGGGTTGGATAAGTCAAAAATTAAGTGCTATAAGTGCAATAGGCTAGGTCATTTTGCTAGGGAATGCAGGAGTCAAACCACTGGTCCAATAATCACTCATCCCAGCTCAAACCCTAGACCACAACATCAAAGCACTGTGCACTATACCCAATATACCCCTGCTGCCCATGTTAACACTGCTCACTATGCTGCAACCCCTGTGCCTGTGCATTATGTTCAAACCACTGTTCCACAAATTCAGTATGTTCAAACCCCTGTCCCTCAGGCACAAGTGCAACCTATTGCACCCCAACCAGCTGCTCCAACAGTAACACAGCCAGATCAGCAAAGCTTTTTCACTCAAGGCTTTGTTGACTGGAGCAGTATGCCTGATGAGCTTAGTGATGAAAATTTTGCACTCAATGCTTTTAATGATCCTACTAATGATGAATTTTGTTTGATGTCATTAGAGTCTATACCAGAAGGTGAACAGCTAAGTGCTGAAACAGTGGATGAAGTGACTGAAGCAGTTGTTACTGCAGTTGCTGGTGAACTACTGCTGGGAGAAAATTCAGAAACCCTGATTGAACCACTGGTTGATCCTTGGTCTAAAGAAGACAAGGAAGAAAAAGAAGAGGAGATAGAGGGTGAGAAAGAAGACAGAAGAAAGAGCTGATGAAGAAAATCATCAATGTGATTGTGCTATGATGGCAGCTGCCAAGGTATCACCTTAGGTTCTTAAAAATCTGTGTTCAGACAAATGCATTATTGCATTTGCTAGCATCAAAGAGGTGAATGAAAACCTTCGGAATAGGGTCCTAATTGATGAAGTCAAATTTGAGAAGTCATTAAAAGAACTTAAAATCAAGTTGGCTGAAAAAGACAAAGAAATTAGCTGTCTAAAAGAAGAGCAAAGCATTACCAAAACCCAACTCCAAACAATGATAGAAAAATATCATGTTTGTAAAAAGGAGTTGGAATCCACCCAAATCACATGTGAAACATGGGTGGAATCCTGCAAAGGGTATGAAGTAATGCTTGAAAAACAGATTAAAAGCAATGTGAAATTTGGTGTTGGTTATAGAAAATATGATGATGAAAACACTGCTTTTGAAAAATTTGTTCAAACCACTGATGTAACCACTGAATTCATTCCCACAAACAAGAATGGCCAAGAAGTGAAAATCACTGACAAACTTGGTAACAAAATCACACTTGAAAGACTTGTGGGATCCTCTACTTTTGAGGAAATTGAGAAATACCAATTTAAACCCTCATGGTCTGACGAGTGTGACATTCTTGAAAATTTTAAACCCATGGATTTCACAACCATTGATGGTGTTAAAGCTCCAAAAGCAAAAGTCATCCCTCTCAAAGACATCCCAACAGAGGTTAAAAACTCTGTTGCAAAGGAGTCTGAAAAGAGAAAGAAGAGAGAAAAGATCAAAAACCTGTTTTGTGAATTTTGTGAAAAAAGGAATCATCTAACAAAAGACTGTTTCCATTTAAAAGCATATGATTTAAA
>JARYGA010034935.1:0-12310 GCA_030545235.1 Helianthus tuberosus | reverse complement strand
CACATGACTTGACCACCACATTAGTTGATTTTGTCAAATGATGTTATTCCCACCATTTGACCCGTTCGGTCTATATAACCCAACATTTTCATATGTAACAAAACATGGTTTTTAATTACCAATCACACATCCGAACCATTTCGGATTTTCTCACTAGATCCCTTTCTTTTTAAAGTCAATTTCCTATATTTTTAACCCATTCGGCTTATGTTATGGGTGTCCTTTGAAACTTATTTTACTTTAGTCAATACTTGACTAAATTTCCATTTTTACCCATTTTCCATTACTAGTTACGCTATAAGGTAACTTTAAGAAAACTCTTAAACTATTAACCAATTCATGACTAGTTTACCATTTTGCCTTTTTCACCATTAATCATGGTTTAAAAACGTTTCTATTCGTTCCAACCCAATTCGTTTTGTGTTGGAACCCATAATTCGAACCAAATCCTTTGTTGTATTTATCGCCTATAAAATAAACACGTATACTACAAGTAGGTGTAAGTTTTACTTACCTTGCACCCGAAACATGCTTTTACTTCTTATTTGCTTCGTTTGACCCGCTTCCTTTCCAAGCCTCCACCTAGCTTGTCAAGCGTCAAACTATCATCATAATTTGTAAGACGGTTAGTTTAGTCGTAATCATTTATAACTATTCCATCCTACGGGTTTTATGTCGAATTTATCATTCGTCCATATCAAAATTATCATTCGATCTAATCATTGGTCGGTTTGACTTTTTAAAAGTCAATTGACTTATCAACATATTCAAATGCACATTTGGTTCAATGAACTCACTTAGGCATATTTCATCCGAACTCTTAACGAAATCAAATTTTACATACTAACTAGTAGGCCGCGATTTCATTTAGGCGTTTCATATTACTGAAAATGGGCTGTTTTTGATGACTTGTTTAACCTGTTTACAAGCCTTCAAAATTTATGATTTTTTTATGTGGCGTACCACTCGGAGGGTTAGAACTTGTGTTAAAATTTCAAGATCTAGCTCTTTACAAAAAATTCATAAAAATTCATCTACTAAGCTGCAATCAGATTCGTCACTTCTGACTGCAGCTTACAGAAAAGTTCATTAAAAATTCCTCGTTTATCCGATTGACGAAATTCCAATTGGCAATTCTTCTAATCACTTAATACTTTCTACAGTAAGAATTTTAGATCATAAATCAATTCCTAAATTGAGTTATGACATTCGTAATGGGCTGCAAATTCTGCCAGAAAACGCAGCTTGAACCTTTGATACGGAAAAATTCATAAAACGCTCAATTTTCGTCGAAAAAATGCGATTCCAGTGGGGTTTTAAAGATATTTCCTGGAATTACATTTTAGACTCAAGAAACAAACGTTTTTATCACGTTTTGTCCATGTTACAGCCAATACAAGTCGGCTGTAAATTCTGATCAAGAGCCGTTTGAATTCAGCTTTCAATTTAAGCATGTTCTTGACATCATAACACTATTTTAGCAATCAAAAACCCTAACAACAATCACCTTCAATGGTGTTCATGGATTTTTACTAGAATTAGACACGATTTCAACATATCTTGTCTAGGGTTTACTCCTAAACACTACAATGTTCCTATTTCATCCATATAACAAGCATGCATCAACAAATTTCGAATTCCCCAAATTCATGAGAATTTCAAGTAGAGAATTTTTATAAAATTTTACATACCTTATGATCTCCTTGCAATGGGGATCATTAATCTATGCTCGATTTTCATTTTGGACTTGATTTGATCCTTCAATTGATCAATTTTTGTGAGAGTTAGGGTTTGGTGAAGAACCCTTGTCGCCCTCCTGCTTTTTGTACGACCAGACACCTCAATTATGGGGTGTTTGGTTTTGTTTTCACTAATTTAGTAATATAAGTTTAAGTTTTGACAATATTAGTCCCTCATTTTTGTTTAACATAAGGTTTTGTTGTTTTAACCCTATTTAAGTTATTTTTAGACATGTAGTTAACTAGGTTATAATTTTTCCTAGTTATTCATCTTGTTTTAAAAAAAAACTCGTTTTAGTTTAAGTCCCGTTAAATCTCGGGCCTTTTTTATATATTTTGATTTCTCAAAGTATTTCCCCTCCTTTTAATAAAGATTAGACTTTTTTTATTTATTTATTTAAATCCTAATAATTTACCAGGTAACTTTTATCACTTACTGTATTTTACCCATCGTGTAGTGTTAACGTGGTTTGATTACCAAACCCGTTTTCGGGGTGTTACAAGTCTACCCCCCTTAAAGAGGTTTCGTCCTCGAAACCTTTTCTTACATAATTCATTGAGTTTAAACTCAATGTATTTGAGCCGAGAATTCTTTTAAACATTAATTATACTTTTATCCAATTGTTAGTATTACCAGAAAAGTATGGTAACATCTTTTTGGTTATTATTTGTCTACGTATCTCATACGACATAGTGCAACTCGGAATAACGTGATCTCGTTATTTCCACTAGTTTAGTTACTTAGCGATATTCATCACTTTCATATACTATCGAATTCTTTATGGATCCGTTACTTTGACCCGTTTAAAAGATCTTTAGTGAAATCTTTCACTTTTAGCAACAATTTCTTTTGTTTTCAAATTCATTTATTCGGTTCAGTTATACCGAATTCACCTCTTACAAGCAACCAACTTACTTAAATGACCTTAACCGGTCTCACTAACTAGACTTATTAGTCCAGTTGCTTGTTACCGCTCACTTGGTGATAATGTGATTCCACTTCACATTGCATTTCTTGACCGTGATCGTGTCATGTCATGTCATGTTTAATTTATATCAACCTTTCATTTTTGAAAATACCACTTTTTCGAATATATTGTCTTGCACCTATCGATGTTAAGACCCATACTCTTTGATATTTGTTATTTCCAAATTCCTCTTATAGTATTCATATTTGTTAAAACGTTGTTTCTTACTAAGACTGAATTTTAGTTTAACGTTTTTCCTTTTAACCATGTCAATTACTCATATTAAGGAAATTGACAACCCATAATTTATTCTTTTCCGTTCTCATTTTACGCGGGGAATCATGACTAGTTCCCTTGCTTTACACTATTGACCCGTAAGTTCTTTCACTTAGCCTCATAGGTTATTTCTTTAAATTTTTAACCTTTTTAAGGTGAGATATTAACAACTCGTTTCCTTCTCTTTATGACCCAAGGGTTTTTTTTTATCAAAATTTATGTTTGCGAAAATTCTTGTCATCTTTTAGTCACGGCTCATATTCCGAGTCTGTTGACTTTCTATTTCGCGTTCCTGTTTCTCAGTCTGCGTATGCGTTTAAATCATTACCCACCAACCGGGTGTTTTACCGAAGTCGCTATTATTGCAACCCTCCCGGTATGCATTAAGACCTCGCTTCAATCTTACATTCCGACTTTGTCTTTAAGTTTGACGTTTTACAAAAACGACCCGTTAAGGGACATATTTTGCATTTTCCGGGTTCGAGTGTAAGTACACTCCCTCCCAATACTTGTCTAAATCATTTTACAAGCTTGCGTTTTCTGGGTTCGAGTGTAAGTACACCCCCTCCCAATACTTGTCTAGATCATTTTTCATGCTTGCGTTTTCTGGGTTCGAGTGTAAGTACACTCCCTCCCAATACTTGTCTAAATCATTTTTCATGCTTCTTTGTCCCTTCACTCGGGCTCATTATCCTGATATAATACGCTTCCGTCACTCGGTTGTGCGTTTACATTATTATCAAATATTTTGCTTATCCGATTCATTTGGGTACTTTTTAATTAGTCCCATTCACTCCGCCCTTACTACATCGGATGTAAATGTGTCCGCCATAAGAAGTTCATGGTATCATATGCCACTACTTACTTGGCCAGAGTAAGCGATTAACACATGACACACATGACCTTTTTATAGTTTTCACATCATGCCCTATGTAAGTAACGCCTCTATTTGTTTCTCTTGGAAACAATATCCCGAATATATTTTCTATTCGGGTTTTTTTTTCCAAGTTTTTAATCTACATATGCAACTTTCAATTTCTACTTATTTGTTGCATATTATTATTTGTGCGATTATTTAAAATGTGCACCTGGTAATGTTTGCCCCGACGGGCGTTCCTTGCCATTAACCTTGTTCGCGGTCGTTACGCGATTTAGTCCTCGGTGAGCATGCTCCTCTTGTCATACTTCGGATCGTTCCATCATCGTATCCACAATTCGTTTGACTCTCGTCGTCTTCAACGCGAGTGTCCTTTAATTAAAACATTCACAAGAGTTAGTAATATCAACTTTAATAATCGCCCGTATTATAATACGAGGCTTTTTTCTACTATACGCGTCAACGCACGTATTTTCGTCAACTATATCAATCATTTAATTGGGGTAACGTGTATTACACGGTAACCCTATGTGTTGTCTACAACACTTTAATACGCTAGACCATTAGCATACATGCACTTACCGGATTTGCGATCAAGCCTCGAACCGAACACTATTCTTTGTCTAGAGCATAAGGTTTAAGTCCAAGCATGGTTCTTCCCCACCATACTCGAATCTCTTAAACCAAGGCTCTGATACCAACTTGTAACACCCGTTCTTATAAATCAAGGTTTAACGTATATTTTGCGAAAATAATCAAGTAATTAATGATTATATATACATCGGAAATACGGGTTTGTTAAAAACTTTTACAATTTAAGTGATATACATAATGTGATTTAAATCGCCGTTTAGAATAACGACAAAACAACGTTGCAGAAGCTTTGTTTAATGTGTGTTCGGTTCTTGCTCGATGCTCGATCTTCATCCGGGACTCTCGACATTCACCTGTGATCAAAACCAACTTAAAGGCCAGTTTTGATAATTAATTAAACTAATACAACGGGAAAATTAGGAAAATCCCACATGGATATCTTAAACCCAAAACAAAAACTCATTTCTGGCCTCCACCGTAACTTACGGTGGCACCGTAAGTTACGGTGGCCCCTGGTGTGACATGTCCCTACCATAAATCAGTAGGGGGCTGCCGTAAGACCTTCAGCTCCACCGTAACTTACGGTGGCACCGTAAGTAACGGTGGCCCCTGCATTCCAGCTTTCCATTTTGCCGTTTTTGACACGAAAACTTTCGTATCTTTCAAACCGCTCGTCCGTTTAACCTACCGTTTCTTCCTACGTGTTTGTAATTTGAGTCTCCATCATATGGAGTTAAAATCTAACATCCGGTTTAACAAAATTTCAGACCTTTAAGTCTTTGGCTTATTACCCTTTTTGCCAACTTTTGACCCGTTCGTGATTTCATCATCAAACTTGTGTATTTGACCTTTATATCTCATATACTTCTTCAACTTAATGTGATCTACCATACTAGATTATAATCCCCGGTTTATTACACAAATTAAACCCGTTTTCGTTTGTATGCTTATTTTGACCCGTTAAGGGTATTTATGCACTAAGGTCCCATAACATCCCTTTTATACTTATCTTAAGGATTTAATCTACCAAAACACTTATTTCCAACAAACTTTAAAGGTCGTTTGCCCGGTTTACCCAACAAGGGCATTTTAGTCAACTTTAGCCCCTCATTTACGACAAAGGGCATTTGCTACTTATTTGACCCAAAAAGTGTATGTTTAACCACAATCGTATTTATACGTACCTGGCTCGAGTCAACCTAGTGACCCGTTTCAACACCTTGCTTTTATTACCGATATTCTATGGCGACGCAATTATCCAAATTACTATTCGCTCCTGTAACACATGACTTGACCACCACATTAGTTGATTTTGTCAAATGATGTTATTCCCACCATTTGACCCGTTCGGTCTATATAACCCAACATTTTCATATGTAACAAAACATGGTTTTTAATTACTAATCACACATCCGAACCATTTCGGATTTTCTCACTAGATCCCTTTCTTTTTAAAGTCAATTTCCTATATTTTTAACCCATTCGGCTTATGCTATGGGTGTCCTTTGAAACTTATTTTACTTTAGTCAATACTTGACTAAATTTCCATTTTTACCCATTTTCCATTACTAGTTACGCTATAAGGTAACTTTAAGAAAACTCTTAAACTATTAACCAATTCATGACTAGTTTACCATTTTGCCTTTTTCACCATTAATCATGGTTTAAAAACGTTTCTATTCGTTCCAACCCAATTCGTTTTGTGTTGGAACCCATAATTCGAACCAAATCATTTGTTGTATTTATCGCCTATAAAATAAACACGTATACTACAAGTAGGTGTAAGTTTTACTTACCTTGCATCCGAAACATGCTTTTACTTCTTATTTGCTTCGTTTGACCCGCTTCCTTTCCAAGCCTCCACCTAGCTTGTCAAGCGTCAAACTATCATCATAATTCGTAAGACGGTTAGTTTAGTCATAATCATTTATAACTATTCCATCCTACGGGTTTTATGTCGAATTTATCATTCGTCCGTATCAAAATTATCATTCGATCTAATCATTGGTCGGTTTGACTTTTTAAAAGTCAATTGACTTATCAACATATTCAAATGCACATTTGGTTCAATGAACTCACTTAGGCATATTTCATCCGAACTCTTAACGAAATCAAATTTTACATACTAACTAGTAGGCCGCGATTTCATTTAGGCGTTTCATATTACTGAAAATGGGCTGTTTTTTGTTACTTGTTTAACCTGTTTACAAGCCTTCAAAATTTATGATTTTTTTATGTGGCTTACCACTCGGAGGGTTAGAACTTGTGTTAAAATTTCAAGATCTAACTCTTTACCAAAAATTCGTAAAAATTCATCTACTAAGCTGCAATCAGATTCGTCACTTCTGACTGCAGCTTACAGAAAAATTCATTAAAAATTCCTCGTTTATCCGATTGACGAAATTCCAATTGGCAATTCTTCTAATCACTTAATACTTTCTACAGTAAGAATTTGAGATCATAAATCAATTCCTAAATTGAGTTATGACATTCGTAATGGGCTGCAAATTCTGCCAGAAAACGCAGCTTGAACCTTTGATACGGAAAAATTCATAAAACGCTCAATTTTCGTCGAAAAAATACGATTCCAGTGGGGTTTTAAAGATATTTCCTGGAATTACATTTTAGACTCAAGAAACAAACGTTTTTATCACGTTTTGTCCATGTTATAGCCAATACAAGTCGGCTGTAAATTCTGATCAAGAGCCGTTTGAATTCAGCTTTCAATTTAAGCATGTTCTTGACATCATAACACTATTTTAGCAATCAAAAACCCTAAAAACAATCACCTTCAATGGTGTTCATGGAGTTTTACTAGAATTAGACACGATTTCAACATATACTGTCTAGGGTTTACTCCTAAACACTACAATGTTCCTATTTCATCCATATAACAAGCATGCATCAACAAATTTCGAATTCCCCAAATTCATGAGAATTTCAAGTAGAGAATTTTTATAAAATTTTACATACCTTATGATCTCCTTGCAATGGGGATCATTAATCTATGCTCGATTTTCGTTTTGGACTTGATTTGATCCTTCAATTGATCATTTTTTGTGAGAGTTAGGATTTGGTGAAGAACCCTTGTCGCCCTCCTGCTTCTTGTACGACCAGACACCTCAATTATGGGGTGTTTGGTTTTGTTTTCACTAATTTAGTAATATAAGTTTAAGTTTTGACAATATTAGTCCCTCAATTTTGTTTAACATAAGGTTTTGTTGTTTTAACCCTATTTAAGTTATTTTTAGACATGTAGTTAACTAGGTTATAATTTTTCCTAGTTATTCATCTTGTTTTAAAAAAAACCCGTTTTAGTTTAAGTCCCGTTAAATCTCGGGCCTTTTTTATATATTTTGCTTTCTCAAAGTATTTCCCCTCCTTTTAATAAAGATTAGACTTTTTTTATTTATTTATTTAAATCCTAATAATTTACCGGGTAACTTTTATCACTTACTGTATTTTACCCGTCGTGTAGTGTTAACGTGGTTTGATTACCAAAACCCGTTTTCGGGGTGTTACAAGGACCGTGTTTCGAGACCGAAACCGTGATACGTGTGAGATTAGTTCAAGACGGGAGAGATTAGAGATGGAAATAACTTCTTTGTATTAATCCGGTAGTATAACACTACAAATCGGCCTGATTACAAACTAACCGAACTTATACCAAAGGAGTATACATCCGGGGAGAGACTAAGTGGTGATCTCTCCCCCGCACAATAGAACTCACTGTGAACTCTCAAATGAGCTCACCCACACTCTCTAACTCTCTCTAGTGCAAATGAACCAAAGGGGTGGTATTTATAGCCACACCCATTTTACTTGCACAGAAACACGGTCAAACACATAACCCTCTCGTTTAACCACTTCAAACGAGCGGATCAATACACGTTCGTTTGACCGTTTCACTAACTATTACAAATTCAGCATAAAATAAATCTAAACTATTCGACAAGCATAGGACACAAAATCTGCAATAACACGGGGGTTGGGGGCATGAGTTGACACGTGGAGTTCGAGCCCCCCCACCGGTGAGTGACGTGTCCGTGGGGTATGGCGGGCGTGGGTGAACCTAGTGGCTTGGCAGTTTATTAAAAAAAATACAAAAAATTAAAAAATTACACAAAACATTAAAAAAAGTCTAAAATTTTATTAAATTCTTAAAAATTACATAATTCCTAAAAATTTCAAAAAAACCTAAAAACGATTACAAAAAAAAAAAAAAAAAACTAGAGCGTTAGGTAAATTTCAAAAAGCGCGAGCTTTTTGAACGGCTTTCGCTCCTTGCCCCGAAACTCAATGTTCGCCACCGCCACCCGGTCCTCGTGGCTTAACTCACCGTTCGGAACGGCTTCGTAGTAGGCTTTGAAACGATCAAGCTTCGGCCGTAGCTCGCGACATTTATGTTGGCACGCGTTTAAGTTGTGGCGGTCGTTTCCGACGTTATGTCGGTAGCTTGCAAAGGCTTCCGGCCAATATCGCGTTTCACCGGGTTGTTGCCCCTTCGTTGACGCTCGTGACGAGAGCTAGCTCTTCTTCGTGTGTCTAAGAGGCCATCGATCAAGTGGATTGGGGTAGCGGGTTCGATCAAGTTGATTGGGGTAGCGGGTTCGATCAAGTGGGTTTGGGTAGCGGTGGACAGCCAACAAGTTTGTTTGGGTTGGGGTAGCTGGTGGGGTTGGGGTTATATATATAGCCGGGACCGACTGTTGGGTTGGGTGAAATTGCTTGGCTTGGCCAAACGGTTAGATTTTGAATTTTAAAATGCCCCGCTATGACCTAGCCAACAAGCGAATAGGAGCCGGCCACATAGGATCACTAGCCCGCCCCACGCCCGGCTTTAAACTCCCGCCCCTTAGGCCACACCCATACCCAAGCCCACCCGGGGTTGTGGCTTGGGCGTTTTAAGCCAACCCACGCCCCAACCCCGCCCCATACCCCACAGTCTAATAACATTCGATTCAAATACAAACTCCTCAATAACATTCGATTCAAATACAAACTCCTCCAATACATTTCTCGTAAAATGCTAAACATAAACCAAATGCAAACTAAATGCTTTGTATTGATCATGGTCTAACAAAAATAAGCTAGTTTTAGTAGTTATCAAGTTACGAGATTACAAAATACATAATCTTTACTTATATTGAAATACAAAAAATAATAAATTATCTAACTAGTATGGTTTTAGCCTCTTTAAGAAACGATTGTCATCGTTGCCCAACACCCTCTTTCTTTCCGCTCATTCTAGCTCTACCCACACTCTCTATCCCTAAAATGTATCATTTCTCTCCTCTCACCTCACTCCCCACGCATAAATAGTTATGTAACTTTTGTTTCAAGTTGTAAAAACGTTAGAATGGACTATCTTGCTGTAGGAACATTGTCTAAATATGACTAGAAAACAAATGAAACTTTATTTTTAATCAAGAATTTACTAAGAAATTCAGTTATGAATTGAGTTCAACAGTTAAAACCATGGGCTGACCTACCCACAGTTGTGGGTGGGCGGCCACACCTCTTGAAAAAAAAAAGTTTTAAGCGCTAATTTTCGTCGAAAATCCCAACCGCATCTCTTGAAAATTTTCAACCGCCCCACTTAGAAAAAAATATTATGAATTTATAAAAAAATAAATTAAACACTGATTATTATCAATATATAAGTATATGAGTAAATTACAAAGTTCGTCCTTTATGTATGTCAGTTATTACAAAGTATGTCATTTATCTTTAATAAGCTCAGAAAACATACTTAATGTTTGAAAAACCATTCAGGTTATGTCCTTTAGTCATAACATAATTAGTTTTCATGGTTAAAGTTGACTAAGTCAACCCCACATAAGGGTAGTTTAGTCATTTTACTCTCTCACTCTACCTGCTCTCTCTCAATCTCTCTCTACATAAGGGTAATAAAGTTGACTAAGTCTACATAAGGGTAATAAAGTTGATTAAGTCTCTCTCTCACCTACCCCCACCACCACCACAACTCACCTGCCACCACCATCACCACCACCACCACCACCGATCTGCCACCACCACCACTTTCACTCTCTCACTCTACCTGCTCTCTCTTGACTCACCGGTGCCGCATCTCCGGCCTACGCATTCCCTGACAAGCCCCCATAACCCTCACCCTCCCTCTGTCGCTCCTTCTCCGGCGACCACACTCACACCCGATCCTCCTCTGTCTCCCGATATCGTCGCCCACCCACACCCCCCTACTGAGCAGATCGGACAGATCGAAGAGAGAGAGAGACGGAGAAGAAGAAAGGAGTCGATCCCCTCCTTTTATGGCAACAGTGACAGCAGCGCCCCCCTCGTTTTCCGATATCGATGGCGGCGACGGAAGTGCTCGACGACAACATGGCTGCCGGAGCCATGGCAGCTCCGTTTCAGGTCAGTTCGGGGTTAATAGTTCAAGTTTCAGGGTTTTCGGTTCGGGTTTCGTGTCACGACGGCTCAAGTTCGAGTCAGTGTTGGGATGTTTTCGAGCAATCCGTTCAGAGAGGGGGAGGCATCGTTGAGGATTAGGATGTAGTTGGCGGCGGAGGAAGTTTAGAGACGGAAGTTTAGAGAGAGAGAGAGAGAGAAAGAGGAGATTGTAGAGAGAGATTGAGAGAGAGAGCAGGTAGAGTGAGAGAGTGAAAGTGGTGGTGGTGGCAGATCGGTGGTGGTGGTGGTGGTGGTGGTGGCAGGTGAGTTGTGGTGGTGATGGGGGTAGGTGAGAGAGAGACTTAATCAACTTTATTACCCTTATGTAGACTTAGTCAACTTTATTACCCTTATGTAGAGAGAGATTGAGAGAGAGCAGGTAGAGTGAGAGAGTAAAATGACTAAATTACCCTTATGTGGGGTTGACTTAGTCAACTTTAACCATGAAAACTAATTGTGTTATGACTAAAGGACATAACCTGAATGGTTTTTCAAACATTAAGTATGTTTTCTGAGCTTATTAAAGATAAAGGACATACTTTGTAATAACTGACATACATAAAGGACGAACTTTGTAATTTACTCTAAGTATATAACAAAATTTATATAATTATTCTTTAACCACTTATTCATTCTACTTAACCCAATCTACAATCTAATTTTATTAACCCAACTACCCAAGCCCAAACCCAAACCCAACCCAAAGATTTTGAACTAAATAAAATAACCCACACATGACCCATTCGAATTCCAAATCCCTCTCCAAAAAAGACCGTCAACGACTACCGTCTGCAGCGCCTCACAGCTGGACGACTTTTTTGGCCGGAAAATTCAAAACTCCAGCCGTCCTTAACATTATTACGCTGGAATTCCGACTTAGAACGGGTATCCTTTCTTTATTGTTTTTTTTGCTGATTTATATGGTGATTAGGAGAAAATATATATATGTATAAGTGTTTGATCTATTTTTATTTTTTGATGTTTTTTAGTTGTTCTAGACTTGTAGTTAGGGCTGCAAACGAACCAAACGTTCGGCAAACAGTTCGTGAACCGTTCGGCGGGAAGCTCGTTTGTGTTTGTTTGTTTGTTTACTAAACAAACGAACACGAACAAGAAATTTCGTTTGTTTAGTTAAATGAACAAACATGAACAGAGGTCGTGTTCGTTCATTTATGTTCGTGAACGTTCGGTAATGTGTTCGTTTGTGTTCAATACTTTATTAGTGTTTTTAGTTTTTATATTTATTTAAATACTTCAAAATTCCGACAAATTAAATATCTAATACGTGTCGGTGCATTATATATTCCGTTCATGAACGATTGTTTGTGTTCGTTTGTTTCCATTTGTGTTCATGAACATTAGTTTGTGCTCATTTGTGTTCGTCAACGTTCGTTGCCTAAAATTAACAAACAAACACAAACGAA
>JARYGA010034934.1:0-47633 GCA_030545235.1 Helianthus tuberosus | reverse complement strand
TCTGCCGATGTAGCAAATTTTGTGAACCAAAGACAGGGGCCGACGTACAGGAATTTTAACCACGGGCAACAAGCGGTTTATGATAACGTCTCGGCATGTATAGGTGAGGGAAGAGAATATGAGGTAAGAAGGAAAGGTTGGGAAGAGATGTTTGGGGGCCAAATGCAAGAACAGTGGGCTATCCAAGCTGCCCATCACGAGAGGATGGAGAAACAAATGGAGGAACATCAATTGCAACAAGCGCTACAAAGGTCACAAATGGAACGCTTGTTACAATTGCAAGAGGAAGATAGGGCCCGAAGTCGGGCATGGGAGGAAGAAGAGGTGAGGCGTCAAAATGAACAAAGAGAATTGGAACGACGCCGTTGGAGTGCCTTATATGTCTCTAACCAAATGGCTATTAATAACGCCAAAATCCTCCACGATCAGGAGAGACATAGAAGAGACTATGAAGCCGGCCTCCCTTATGCCGAACACTCAAGGTAGACCGATTACCCCAACCTCCCCCATCCACGAGGCCCATCCGATCCAACCCCTCACTGGGCTGAGGCAGTAGGCTCCAGCTTCATCCCGATTCCCTACCAACCACCACCTCAAGGAGAGCAGAGTCCACTTGATAACTATAGGGAGATGTTTGAGGCTCTCACTGGTTATCCATACCAGCCAAACCCGCCAGTTAACCCCAACGGGAGATATCAGCGGTGAAGGCAAGGTATGTTTTGTGTTGTTGTTGTTGTATACTTTGTTTTCTTTATTTTTATTTCGTTATTATTTATTTTTGCCTAGTTAAATGAATGTTGTGGGTGTGTTCCTTATATAACCCTCATGAGACCTCTCGTCCTCCCAAGCTATTGGGGGGTTTAAAAGGGCTTGTTGCATAAGCTAAATGCAACCGTGATTCCTATGAAAGTGAGTTAGGTTTGTTATTGTTGTAAATTATTTTCCACATAAATCAAAGTGAAATAACGTATGGCTTGATAATGTTTTCATAAAAGTGGTAGAACTAGGTGACTAACAAATTTTGATGGTTGTGAGAAGCATGCTTCTACACAAGGGTTAAGATTTGTAGGTACATTATGTTCGTGGGACGACCGCTTTCTTGAAGAGAAGAGGAGCACACGAGGAATGAGCTCAAAAATCAGGTGCATACGTTTCTTTTTACTTTTGATTTTTAGTTAGCAAATAAGTGGATTGCAAATTGTATTTTATTTTCCGGGGTGAAATTTTTGGGAAGTTAGCCGTGTCACATCCCTTGAGCATTTTTAAAACTCTAGTTCTTACACGTTGAGGACAATGTTTACCTCAAGTGTGGGGATGGGGGAGTAGTAAAAGTTTTCGATTTTGACCCGTTCATTTAAACACTACACATTGAGGACAATGTTTACCTCAAGTGTGGGGATGGGGGAAAATTTCAAAAAAAATTTCAAAAATGTCTTGTTTCAAAAGCGATCTTAAAGCACAAGTAACTAAGTCAACGAGGGATGTCACAACCCATTTGGTCTTTTGTCATGGTCAAGTTCAAATTAATAACATGACGGGTATTTAGCGGGTGGTTATTTGGGAATAATCCGCTTAAGAAACTAGCATTTTATGCATATCACATACCATACCCTTATACGTGAGGTCTTGAGCCACTTTATATCATAGATTTACATATATATGTTTCTTTGTTTGAGTGGACCATTAGTCGCGTATTGTAGAACGTGCAATTTTTGATACGTTCGAGACCATAGACCGAATATAAGCACGAGAATGATTAAGGCATTAGGTAAACCTTTTCCTTTTACACCATTTATATATCCTCACCCAAAAATCATCCCCTAGTAGCCAACTTTGAGTCTAATCCTTTCGTTTGATCACCCTATAGCCCATAACCTTAAACCTTTTTCTTTTAAACCCGTGTGATGGAAATTCGATTATAGGAGTCGTATTTGTATAGTTGTATTCGATTGTTTGCATAAAAAAAGCTCCAAAAATTTTATGAAAAAGAAGTGAAAACCATTGAGAAAAGAACAAAAATATGAAGTTAGTGGTTGTTGAATAAAAGGCTAAAGTTGTTGCCTCGTAGTGATGTTTATAGTTTAGTTTTGTTTAGAGTAATCATTTGTAATAAAATTCGAATTTTCATCACCTTAGCCACTTAAAAAATATCCAATTTCCTACCCTTAGCCTAGCCCCGTTACAACCCTTACAAAGACCTTATGACTTGTGCTTAGTATTCGTGATCGGTGGTGGAGAATGATTGAGTTGCTAGCCTATGCGGGTACGTGTTCTAATCGGTTTTAAGCGAGTAGTCTTTGAAGTGCTAATACATTATAAACATTAGCCAATTTACAAGCCGAGTGGAGAGAACATTGTGAGGGATGTGCATGAATTGTTGGTTTCGCGGGCGGGTTAATCTTGGATAACCATTGTTATATGTGATTATTCACTTAACCGTTAAATATGTTGAAAATCGTAAAGAGTTTGAACTTTAGTATGACAATAGACCTTAACCTTCATCTCGGGAATGGGGAGTGTATTCTTTGTTCGACCCACGTGAAAGTGAAAAACAGATTTGCTTGAGGGCAAGCAAAAGACAAGTGTGGGGATGTGATACGTGGTCGAAAACCGGTGTTCGTTTATGTTTAAGTTCATGTTTTTATTTAACTTTTAATCTCGAATAGCCTACTTGTAATAGGATTTGTGTTTTGCAGGTCTTACGAAGTTTAAGGAGCTAATTGGGAGCTTTACGGACCACCAGGACGAAAAATGGACCACCGGGACGCGAGACGACTCAACCGGAGCTAAGATTTGAAGAAAACAGAAGTTGAAGGATTGAAGCACTGTCGCCGACGGCCAAAGGGCCCGTCGTCGACACCCCGTGAAAGTTTCCGTCACCCAAAAAGACCGTAGGCAGCGAGTTATGCCTTCGGCCAAAAGTCAACATATACGAACCGTCGGCGACGGGGCTTCAGGCCGTCGGCGACGGCTTCTCAATAATGACGACGCGCTGTTTTGATCATTTGGGTGTGGGGAACGAATAAAAACATTTTGGGGTCATCAATTTTAGGGGGTTAAACTTTGACTAGAGTTTTGAACTTGATTTTGGAGCCCATTCTCACCTATCTTCCATCACGAATTCACCAACCATCATCACTATCATCCGAATCAACTGAATCGAAACCCTAATTCATCACTATTCCATTTATCTTTCAATCCACCATCACCACCCATCCACAACCCTAACCATTCATCCATCTTCAAGCTTCAAGATGACCCAATTCAAGTCTCAAGCATCCGTTGATCGTGCCTTTTCTACCATGAGCGGCTAAATTCTTGGAGGTTTCACCCCGATGTAGGTTTTTGTAAGTTCTTAGGGTTTAAACATTGTACTTGAGATTCGGTTTGTGACAAGTTGTGATTTGATTTTGAAACTTATGATAATTGTCTTGCATTGGTATTGTATTCGTAAATTGTCGAGTGAAGATTAAATTTGACTTTGCGAAATGTTTATGTGCAATTATGCCTTATCTAGGTTAGAGTTTACATGTTCTTGGTAACGAAGTGCATTGTGGTCCGTCACTCACGACGTTGATAGCTCTTGGCACCTAAGCCTCGTAACACTAAATTTGTTAATCATATTTGCAATTGAATCGAATCTAAAACGTGTAGAAACCCTAGGACTTCAATCACCGAACCGGTTGTGAACCTTGTTTTCTTTATATTGTTCAAACAATCAATTTCATTTCTTGCAATTTGTTAATCATTAGTAGTTAATCAACCCAATTATTTTAGTAATTTTAATTCACATCTTTTCAATCAACAAAAATACATAAAAACAAGATAGCAATCTTCATAAGTTGTGACACATATTTGAATTCAATTAAATCCACTCGCAAACCACATACTCTTCGTGGTTCGACCCATTGCTACCACTAACTATTTGTTAAGGGTAATTTGGGACTATAAATATTATCTTTGACCGGAGCGCGACATTCCGATCATAGACCTCAAAAAATTATTGTTGGTACATATAAATTCTCTATCTATATTTTTTATTAAATATATAAAAGTTTATATATTTATGTATAATATAGTGTATATGATTTGGCTGATTTTGTTATAGATGTTGTTGGGAGAATAATAGAAGGCAAACGCGATCGATGTTGTTTTGAACTTTCTCTTCGACATAAGACGTAAGTTATTATTTATTATTAACATATTACAAACATAATATTTACATCATATGTAAGAAAATATTATTATTAGAAGAACTTTAACCCAAAATCGTAATATACAGTGGTCACACAATACAAATGTTTTTGTCCGCCCTGAAGCCTTCTGATGTTATACATACCATTCGAGCCGTGCAACAAAAGTCTATGATATATGTATCGCGTGTCAAGTTGGTTCCTCGACCAGATAGTATGTTATGCTTTACACATGAATATTCTAAAAATTAGTTAGATTTAATGGCTCATGTAATTTAATAAAAGTTATATTTTATTTGGAGAAAAATGCTCGAATAGTCCCTGTGGTTTGCCCAATTTTCACCTTTAGTCCCCAACTTTCTAAAATTACACCTATAGTCCCCAAGTTTTTGAATTTCGTTCACAGATAGTCCCTGACGTGGATAGGGGTTAGTTTTTTGTGTTAGATGCGTGTGAAATTACAAAAATACCCTTACTGTCAAATTAATAACTAAAAAGTTAAAAGAAATATAATTAATATTTTACAATTTATATGGGACCCATCACCCACCCTGCCCATTTCATCTTCCCCACTCCACACCACCACCAACACCATCTGATCCAGTCGTATTTTTACATATACCGTAAGATTCCGCCACCGGTCGTATTTTTAATAGATAACCAAGTGTATCTTCGAACTCCAAAAAAACGAATGATTTTATTAAAAAACAAAAAGGGTATATTTTAATTTCCTTAAAGATTCATTAATTATAATATTTACCTCGACAGTTGGATAAAAAAAGGGAGCTTCATCCACATCAGGCTTACAAGCCTCGGAGGGATCCCATCTAGCTGTTATCTGTATTGATACAAAAATATGTATATAAGGTAAAACTTATTTCATGTTTTGAAGACCGAAAGAAATTGAACATAGAGAGTGTTAATACAATGTGTTGATGCATCCGTTTGAATTATATCATGTAACCATGATTTTTTTCCTTTTGATTTGGAGGGCTTCCTGTGGATTCGAGATTCTAATCATCCGATTTCGGAGTGTTTTTTACCACGTAAATGGCAATGGCAATCTGCACAACTCCATTGCCACGTAAACAAGTGCCTGTTCATCTGGAGATTCCCCTTGGTAATCTATCAATTTCTAAGCAGGATCAGATGTATCCACCAAAATTGGAACAATTGTGTTGCAAGAAGCCAATGCAAGAAAGAAATCATATATCGGTTTGCCAATCTTTACGTCGTCTCCACGGTGGTGTTCGTCACCGAACACCATCAACCATTCTCCGAGAAACATCATCGGAACCACCATCGTGAACCACCACAAGGGTGCAAGAGGAATAATCTCCGATGGCTAATTCCTAGCGAGATCCTTTCTTCTCCGGCGAGTTACTTTGTTTTCCGATTTGCTTTGTTTTGATTTTTCGATCTGTTCATTGCAAATGCAACCATTCCTTGTGACATAGTGCTGCTTTTAACGAGTGATCCGACACGTGTCGCTTACATCCAGACCATTCCTTATGATATAGTGTTGCTTATTTAATCTTGATGTGTGTGTGTGTTTTTTACAGTGGACTGTTAATTGTGAGGCCAAAATGGCGGTACCGGTGGACAAGGAGGGTTTAGTTATTGTGGGGAAAGGGGTGTTGTGTTTGTCGGCAAGGGAATGAAGGGAAAGGGGTTGGTGGGGTTGGGTTGGGTGGAGGGTTCAGTTATTGTGGGCCCATTTACTATTATTCTTTATTAGCAAGGGTATTTTGGTCATTTCACACCCACTTAACATCAAAAACTAACTCCCATCTATGCCAGGGACTATCCGGGAACGAAATTGCAAAAGTTGGGGACTATAGCTGTAATTTTAGAAAGTTGGGGACTTCGAATGTTTTTATCCCGTTACTTGGTTTCGAGGTTTTAAGGGTGCGGTGTTTGTGGAGACCATTGTTTCACCAAGTATTTAGTTTGGCTTTCACTTAATGTTATCATTATGTATGTCAATGTTTTAAGGATTTGTGTTTTTTTTCTCTAAGTCACGATATTCGGTTTAAGTGTTAGTGCAGTTGTCTGTCGACTTCATCTTCGTTCGAGTCTTAGATTAGTAATGAAAGATCAAGTCACGCAGTTTGAGATAAACAGGAAACAAAGGTGAACAAGCCAGTTCAAATGAAGTGGACAGTTCAAACGAAGTGGACAGTTCAAACGAAGTGGACAGTTCAAACGAAGTGGACAGTTCAAACGAAGTGAACAGTTCAAACGAACTGGAAATGCCTGTTCAAACGAAGTGGACAGTTCAAACGAAGTGAACAGTTCAAACGAACTGGAAATGCATGTTCAAACGAAGTGGAAATAGTATAAATATGTGACTTGAGTTTTTCATTTGTAACTTTTGGATTCCGGTAGCGAAACTCTGCCGAAGTGTCTCCAAGTCTGTAATCGCGTTATAATCAATATAAGAGACAGTTATTAGTGAATATCAAGCTGAAACAAACTCTGATTCATTGAATTCCGCCTTTGAATCAGTTTAGAGCTCTTCTGAAGACTCGTTCAGATCGATTCTCGATCCTACAAGTGGTATCAGAGCTCAGGAGGAAGAGCTCTTGATATTTCAGCTCGATTTCATTAAGAATTCTGTTTTCTACTTCATTCTGTCACATTTTTTAAAAAATTTAACGAGATTTTTCAGATAAAATGAACTGATTTTTGCTTATAACAAGCGAAATTATGTTTTAATCAATCTGTAAAATTTTCCGGCTTAAATTCAAAGTAAAACTCAATCAATTTGATAAAAAAACGATCAGTTCGTTTGAAGGTGTGTCCAGTTCACACGAACCAGAACTTTGAACTCAGATCTACAGCAATTCAGTGGACGTTTTTGAACATTTTATACCTCTTTGGGATCGGAATTTGTTGTAGAACAAGCCTTGGATATCATTTTTGACAAAAACTCATCAGATTGGTCAAAAATGCTTCACTTCGTTTGAAATTGGATTTCAGTTCGTATGAAAAGATCCAGTTCGTTTGAGATTTCACACGAAGAGAAGGCCAGTTCGTTTCAAAGGTCTAGTTCGTTTGAGTTTTCACTTCGTGTGAAACCTTCAGTTCGTTTCAAAATCTCACTTCGTATGAGATTTCACTTTGTGTGAACTTCCAGTTCGTCTGAAGTTTGACCTCAGTTCGTTTGAAAAGTTGTTTAGTTCGTATGAAGTGACCTCAGTCCGTTTGAAAGCCTCACAGTTCGTTTGAAAATTCAATTCGTTTGGAAGGTTTAGTTCGCATAGAATCTAGTTCGTTTAGAGAACTCAGTTCGTTTGGACCCCAGTTCGCTTGAAAGTTCGCATCAAATTCAGTTCGTTTGAAGCCTAGTTCGTTTCAAGAATCCAGTTCGTTTGGAGACTTCATTTCGTTTGGGTTTCTAGTTTGTTTGAACAATCTGATTTTGTGAACATTTGACACCGAAACATGGATAAAGAGTTTTACAGACTTTTTGGTATTGATTTCAGTGTCTTTATTAATGGACAAGTTGCTCCTGTTATTGTTGCCGAAACTTCCGGTATTGAAACTGAAACAGAAACTGTTCAAAAGGATGCAGAAAAAGCGCCTATTTTTGATCACTCGTCTGATGAAGAGAGTGATAACGATGAAGAGGGAATACAAAAGCTTGAAGATTTTCAAAATAAAATTTCATCTGATAAGAATAATGGGTGTTTTGCAGGTCAAGTGAAAGAGACTGATGAGATCAAATCTGAGAAAGATGTAAAAACAACAACAGCTGAAGAACAAATCAAACCTAGTGAGAAAAAACAAGTTGAACAAATTCCAGCGGTCAAGATTGAGAAAGAAGAATCTGAAAAACCTGTATCTGTGAATCCTGAATCAGGGTCAAAGAAAGATGTTGCAGAAGACGCACCTATCTTTGATCATTCACCAGAAGAAGAGAGTAAGGATGAAAGTGTTCATGAGAAAAAGAAACAGGTTGAAAATATCTCATCTTTAAAGGTTGAGACAAAAGTTGATGATAAACATATTCTTATTTTGCTGAAAAATTGTGAGATGTTGACATTTGTAAATGACAAACTCTTGAAGGATGTTGAGAGTTTGTCATTAGAAAACAAAAATCTAAAAAAATCAGAAAATGTTTTGAAAAATCAAATTCACAATTTGGAAAATGAAAAAGTAAAAATTGAGAAAGATTTTCAAAGTCAAATAAAAATTTTAGAAGATGAGAGAGATTTGTTTGGTAAAAACAATTTTGAAAAACAAATTGCAATCAATTGTCATCTTGAAAAGAGTATTCGACTTGAAAAGGAAGCAGAATGTGCTCAAAAGAAAATCAAAGAGTTAGAAGGTAAAATCAGGGAATGGGAAGAAAAGTTGAAGGTTTTTGTGAATACTTCAGCTATTCCCTGCCCAAAACCTGTTAATTCAGTTCCAATAAGTGACAATGTCACAAACTTTGACAATGTCAAAGTTAAAGATTGTGATGAGAAATCTGATGATGAAAAAGATAAAATTGAAAAACAAAAATTGTTTTTGAAATTAAAAGAAAAATTTCAAGAAACTGTTCTACGATCGACTGAAAAGGGAGAATGCTCTAAGCAAAAACCTTTGAAGAAGAAAGTGGAACAGAAACAAAAAATTAAAAATGTGAAAAATGTTCAAAAAGATAATAAAAGCTCATCAGATCGATCATCCAATCGCAATGAAAAATTACAAAAATCGAAAAATGAAAACTCTAAAATTGGTGGCAATAAGTGGTGCAGGTCGGACCACAGTGCTCAAAAGTCAAATCCAGCAAACAAGAGGAGCAAGGATTATCACCAAGCCAAACAGTGCTATGATCTGAATGTTTGGACTAAAAGTGGTGATTGGTACGATAACAGAGTGTGTTACAGATGCGGTTATCAAGGACACATTGCTGTTAACTGCAAGAGTTGGAGGTTTGAGTCAAGAAGATGCTTTAACTGCAACATCATTGGCCATATTGCTAGAGATTGCTCAATGAGATCAATGAGAAGATCGAGGGCTGAATCTCAGAAGCAGGTGAAGAAACCAGTCAATGTCAAGCCCAAAGAACCTAAAGTTCAAGAACAGATAATTCAAGAAAAGAAAGTTAAACTTTCACAGGGGCAGAAAGACAGACTGAGGAAGAAGAGGAAGAAGGCGAGAGAGTATCTCGAGAAGATCTTGTCCTCGGGTTCATCTGTTAAAAATAAGAGTTCTGATGAATCAAATCCCTCGATGGCAAAGTCAAGCAAGACGAATTCATCGGATACAAATCTGAGGACGAAAGAAGAAAAGAAGAAAATGGTCGGCGATGAATCTGACATGTTAAAGTCAGACAAGCCACCCTCAGGCGATGAATCTGACATGTCGAAGTCAGACAAGCCATGTGCAGGCAATGATTCTGGTTCGTCAAAGCCAGAAGAGCCATTGGTTGAGGTAAAATTGGAGAATTCAGGTTTAACAATGGATGATGAAAATTTTCCACCATTCTTGAACAAGAATTCTAAATCACCCAAGGATTGTCAGGCTTGGGTGAATCTGTTCAAATAGAAAAAACCTGACTTGCCGGAGTTCCCAGGTTGGTAAGCATGGAACATGAATCGGCACATTTCTTGAGAAATTTCACTCTGGTGATTTTTCGCCTTACAAGTGGTAAATCAGGGACATTAAGTTGTACTTGATTTTCTACAAGTGATATTTGAGGTTTGATCTTAAAAATGTTAGTTTTTACAAGTGGTTGAAAGAACAAGGTGATGAAACCCCATGTTTGTGAATTGACTTACAAAACTAATTTTCCGGAAAAACCATTTTGATTAAAACAAACTTAAGTGTTTTGAAATCACCATGGGAAAATAGTTTGTTGTGAGGGGGAGTTCTGATTGTTTATCCCAGGTGGATGGAGAATTGAAGTGATTCTTATCATGTTGTCAAGTTTGTACAGTTTTGTTTCAAATTTTCCCAGAAAATCAAAATTGAAACATATTTTGATTTTAGGGGGAGTAAAATTTTAAAAAAATTTGAAAATTTGAAAATGTCAAAAACATTGAAAAATTTAAAAATGAGTTTTGCTGAAACAAGAGGAAATGATAGAAAATCAGTGGACTATCACAGCATGCTAAAGAAATGTACAGTCTAAATGTGATAAACTGTCTCACTAAAGATGTGACGATAGGCTCAGCTAGACTAGTAGATTTGCGATAACGATACAAACTTAAATGATAAAGCCTAGTTCTAGTGGGAAACATGGTTGAAAGCATAGTACTTAGTTTTGTCCTTCGTGATTGTGTACCTACTCAGTAATCGCTGATTGTCGAAAGACATAAAACTGGTTAAGTTTGTGAACTTTCACAACTTTGCTAAAAAGTCACTGTGATTGTGCATTTTATTTTGCAAAGATTTAAACTTGTTTTATTTCTTTATTTTGTTTAAGCATCGGACATCCTCTGTGTATACGTGAGTATCGACCTGGATGTTGTTGCCTAAACGTTCTGCTTTATTTTCTTTGGTGTTTCGTTTAAGCTTTGGATCACCTCTGCGTATACGGGAGTATCGACCTGGTGGTTAAAGCCTAAACAACTTCAACTTATTTTATTTTTCTTATTTTGTTTAAACATTGGACTTTCTCTGCGTATACGGAAGTATCGACCTGATTGTTAATGTTTAAACATTCTGCTTTGTTTTAGCACAAATCACAATTGATAAAAGTTTAAAGGCATTACTTGAGATAGTGTATTGCATGATGAGGGGATATGCTGAGATCGTGGGGTCCATAAGAACTTAGTGCAAAATTAATATACCTTAAACGTATCGGTAAGCATTTCGAAAGTTTTTAGATTGAGCTTAAGTGGACAACAATATCGTCAATCTACGTGAATCGTTTAGAACTAAAAATGTTTAAAGCTTAACGGTGCTAGTGATTGGTCACAAAAACTGATATGATCCTCTTACACAAACTCACAAAAATATTGTCTGTAAATATTTCTTTACTGCATTTTGTTCTTTTCAAAAATCCAAAAAGATTTTAGTGTGTTTTAGCATAAAATTTTGATAAAATACAAAAAGATTTTCGACAACTGATGTTGAAAAGCTGATATTTAAAATTTCAAGTGCGAAACTTGATGAACTAGTTTGGGAGTGTGTGTATTGAATTGAGAAATTTATTTTGAGAAAGAAGTTTGATTAGTTAATCAAGATCATTAATTTGAACTTGATGTAACTTTTTCAGTAAGTTTTTTCTTATTGTTTTTAAGTAAAAACTTATGTGGTGGTGAGAAAATGTGTGCAGGAGTTGAGCTGAACATAATTAAAGCCAGGATGTGATCTCTAGGTGATAGCTAATTCCAGACAGCGATCCAATCATGATGAGAGGGGGAGTCTGACGAGGTTAGAGCCAAAGAGAAGATCCTGGTCCATGCTAAGAAAAAAAGGAGATCGATCAAGATTGAAGAGTCGTCATGTTGAAGACTCTCACTGAAGATTCCGTCAACATTCAAGGGGGAGTCTGTTAGTGCAGTTGTCTGTCGACTTCATCTTCGTTCGAGTCTTAGATTAGTAATGAAAGATCAAGTCACGCAGTTTGAGATAAACAGGAAACAAAGGTGAACAAGCCAGTTCAAATGAAGTGGACAGTTCAAACGAAGTGGACAGTTCAAACGAAGTGGACAGTTCAAACGAAGTGAACAGTTCAAACGAACTGGAAATGCCTGTTCAAACGAAGTGGAAATAGTATAAATATGTGACTTGAGTTTTTCATTTGTAACTTTTGGATTCCGGTAGCGAAACTCTGCCGAAGTGTCTCCAAGTCTGTAATCGCGTTATAATCAATATAAGAGACAGTTATTAGTGAATATCAAGCTGAAACAAACTCTGATTCATTGAATTCCGCCTTTGAATCAGTTTAGAGCTCTTCTGAAGACTCGTTCAGATCGATTCTCGATCCTACATTAAGTCATGTATTTTAATGTTATCATTATGTATTTCAATGTTATCATTCGGTTTGTTTTTCTCTAAGTCATGTGTTTGAATGTTGTAATGATTTGAGAATTTCATCATCCATGATAACTCTCTTTTATTTAATTTGCAAGGTATTTGTCACTTTATCAATTTACAATGACTAATGGACAACCAAACCATCGTAATCATGCTTCTAGCTCGAGTGCATCTACTAAAGCTGAAAAATGAAAAGTGTATCACAAAAGATACTATGCTGCACGCAAAGAAAATAACAAAGTATCTAAATTTGGGAGTGGTGATGTCTCCCAAAGTGCTTCATCAATATCTTTAATGAGTAATAGGTCAACAGAAAGGACACCGTTAAGAAGTTTACAAACTAATATTACTCAAATTACACAAACGACAAATGAGAACGCCTCAAGTGTTTATACTATAAAACGGAAGGAGTACAATAAAGGATGTTCTAATACACGAAATGATAATGGAATGCGTATTTCAAATGGCAGTCAAGTCAACCAAACCCCAATAGATGATGTTACGCCGACAACCACATTCCCCTCTGTAATTGACGTAGTCAGGCATAGAACATCACAAGGTTTCTATTTATTCAACAATGATTTCTTTATCGAACTTGACATCTTTTACAACCTTTATTACTTAATACAACAATTTTTTTAAGTATTCGAATTCATCCGCGTACACTATTACCCCAATTTGGTGAAGTAATTGATCAACCTTCCTTCCAAGATGAGAGCATAGAAGATGATCCATATAATTTTGTTTACAATGGTGTACCTAGAGAGCATCCTGTTTTAAAAGAATGGGGTGCATGTCCTTATTGTGGAGCAAAACGTTTTCAATTTGAATTTGATACCTTTTGTTGTATGAGTGGGAAAACTGTGTTAGCAAATTCAGAAATTCCAGAGGAATTGCACCGACTTTTCACATCGCGAGATGAAATTGGAAATATTTTTAGGCAAAACATTCGTGCTTATAACACCAATTTTTCTTTTGCCTCAATGGGAGTGACGTTGGATGATGCATTGAACAATATGAGAGACGGTGTATATATTTTCGTGCACATAAAGGAATATATCACAAAATCGACCAATTAGCTCCGAGGGATGGATCCCCTAGGTACCTGCAATTGTATTTTTATGATCCTGATGCCGAGTTAGATCTCAGACTCCAATGGCAAAATCTTGATCGTCGTATTACTCAGATTTGACACGCGTTCTTTCTACAAACCCATATGTCGATACATTTAGAAGACTTGCGGAACTAGGACCTCTGGACAACTATAGAGTCACTTTGAATACTTCGGTTGAACTTGACCAACGGGTGTACAACCGACCAACGACATCGGAGGTATATAAAATATTATATTAATTATAATTATTTAATAGTATTGCTCATACTTACTTATAGTTCACGATTATATAGGTTGCTGGTATTTAGGTTGAAGGTAATGACAATATCACTTCGTATAAACGAAGTATTGTTGTGTACAGTAGGTCTGAATATAGCCAAACTATTCAACCGTACTTCAGTTGTTACGGTCCATTGTCGTATCCTCTATTTTTTCCTAATAGTGAGTCGGGTTGGCATGCTAACATACCATGTCATGGAGTATCAATAAATGAGGTTCGCAACAATGACAACATCGAAGGAGAATTGGAAGGTATCAACAATTTATTATCCTTTTTAAGTGAAGATCATAAAAAATACCGTAATGCGTTTTTTTTATTAACTGTTTGTTTTTAAAACATCTTCATCATTCAGAGGCTAACACACGAAGTGGTAGAACAACCGTGGCTATGCGAGAGTACTACTGTTACAAGTTCCAGATTCGATCTACCGAAAACGTGCTTCTGTTCAGTGGTAGACTGCTACAACAGTTTGTGGTAGATGTCTACATAAAAATTGAGACGTCACGCTTAGAATTTTGTGAGAGAAACCAGGCTAAGATACGGGCCGAATTGTACCAAGGTCTTGTGGATTGCGTTAATGCTGGTGAGGTTCATGCAAACAGAGTCGGGAAAAGAATTGTGTTGCCTGCATCTTTCATCGGAGGGCCTCGCGACATGCGACGTCGGTTTCTAGATGCGATGACTTTAGTTCAAGATGACGGCATGCCTGATATATTCCTTACAATGACGTGTAATCCTAACTGGCCTGAGATATGTGATAATTTACATGTTGGTCAAACTGCACAAGATCTTCCAGACCTTGTTTCAAGAGTGTTCCGGGCTAAATTAGAAGATCTTGAGGAACAACTCTTCAAGAAACATATCCTCGGGGAAGTTAAGGCATATGTTTTTGTCATTGAATTTCAAAAGCGTGGTTTTCCGCACACACATTTTCTCCTTATCATGTACCCGCAACAAAAGATCAATAACGCGGACCATTATGATAAGGTTGTGTGTGCTAAAATTCCTAACAAACTAAGACATCCCAAAATGCATGAGATGGTTGTCAAGCACATGATTCATGGTCCTTGCGGCAATTTACGATTAAGCAGTCCTTGTATGCAGGGTGATCCTAAAGTTTGTCGTTTTCACTATCCTAGACAATTTAATGAACAGACAACACAAGGAGAAGATGCGTATCTGTTGTATCGAAGGAGAGACACCGGGATAGAAGTGGACGTACGAGGAAAAACACTTGATAGTAGATGGGTGGTCCCATATAACCAAAGCCTTTTGATGATGTTTAACTGCCACATCAATGTTGAAGTTTGCTCAAGTATAAAATCTGTGAAATATCTTTTTAAATATGTTTATAAAGGACATGACAAACAGGTTATTCAAGTTGATCAAAGTGAGCCAGGGGTTGTTAATGAGATAAAGAGATTTCAAGATGCACGCTACATATCACCCCCAGAGGCTATGTGGCGCATTTTTTCCTTCTCTCTTTCTCAAATCTTTCCTTCTGTTCGAGCCTTACAACTTCATCTCCCAAATAATCAGATGGTTAGATTTAGAGAGGATGACATAATGTCTAATATTGTTGATAGGGAAAAGGATAAGAGAACTATGCAAACAACATTTTTTGAGAAAAATAGAATCGATGAAACAGCAAGGGTATATTTGTATAAAGATTTTCCAAAACACTTTACGTGGAATGGAAGCACACGTCGTTGGAATCGTCGTTTTGGAAAAAAAAACAAAGAGGTCGTATCGTTTCCGCTAATCCAGCCGAAGGAGAAAGGTACAACTTACGCCTACTTTTGACAAATGTCAGAGGGCCTACTTCTTTTGAACATCTTTGCACAGTTAATGGTCAACGGTGTGAGACATTTCGAAAAGCAGCTCTTGAGTTAGGCTTAATAGAAGACGATGAATATCTATCACAATGTCTCGAAGAACCTCTAGGTTTCAGTTTCCCAATGCTCTTAGAAGGTTATTTGCGACCATAATGATTTTTTGCCAACCTGGAGATATTCGAAAGTTATGGAATGACCACTTTGATTCACTGTCTGAAGATCATCGGTTACACTATCAAAGTATAGAACGAGTTCAACATATGGTTCTTACCGAAATTAGTGTCTTTCTACAATCCATGGGTAAAAATATCAATTAATTCGACCTTCCTAAGATAACAGACGACGTTAACTTACAGGATGTAGGTTATCATGTGTTACAATAGGAGTATGGGATTGTTTTGGAACCTGGACACTTGAGTGCCAAAGATTCACTTAATCTGGACCAAAAAAACGTGTTTGATGATATCATGATGCATGCTGATAATAACTTTCCAGGTGTCTTCTTTATTGATGGTCCAGGTGGAACTGGGAAAACATTTTTGTACAATGCCTTACTTGCTGAAATTCGGTCACGTGGTCTTATTGCTCTCGCAACATCTTCATCAGGTGCCGTGGCTAATAATATGCCAGGAGGTAGAACGGCTCACTCGAGATTCAAGATTCCTATTAATCTTGAAAATAATTCAATGTGCAATATCAAAAAACAGAGTGGGGCCACTAAACTGATTCGGTCAGCCAAAATAATCATATGGGATGAAGTGTTGTAGGATCGTTGTGCGATCTGAATGAGTCGTTCAGAAGAGTTTTGGATCCGAATCAAAGGCGGAATTAATGAAACGGACGCTCGATTCAATTTAAATGTCTCTTGTATTGATATAATAGTCTTACAGCACCTGGAGACGATTCGGCAGCACTTCGTTACCGAATTACAAGATCTAATTCCGTATCAAATGACACAGCATGCTCCTCTATTTATAGTGTTGTAATTCCATTTGAAATGACCAAGTGTCATTTCAAGCGAAATTAACAAAGTTAATTTCGTTTGAAATGGTACTTGACTCTTTCAAGCGGAATTATCTCCAAACACATAAAACTTAGTTTCTAGCAACCTGAGCACTGATTTAACCTATCATATACATGACTCGATACAAGACGAAGTCTACAGACATAGTGCACTAACAAACTCCCCCTTGGATGTTGTAGAAGTCTTCAGTGTCGAGTCTTTATCATGACACATCTTCAGTCTTGATCAGTCTTCATGCTCTTTCCAAATTGTCTAACACTGTAAGCATCCATCTATCTTTCTTCATAAATCAGTTTCTATCTTTGAATGTTATACCAAGATCTATCTCTTGTTCTAACATTAACAGCTTTTTCAGAAACACTTTTCTCAGGCTCCCCCTTTCTTCAAGCTTCCGTGCTTTAGGGATCGACACCTTGCTTTCTGGTTACAAGTTCTCCCTTGCTTTGATCTCGACTTCAGACTCCCCCTTAGACTCAGCTGTCGGGATCGTAGTCTGGAATCTTATCTGCAATCACTCAAACATTCATAAGTAACAACATTTTGAACATCCAGGATTAAATGACCTGGCTCTCTCATCAAATGCTAAAAATATTTTACAATGAAAGCAATTTCGATTTTCCAGGAATCGTAACTGGATTTATTTAACAGATTTTAACAATAAATGCATCCAAATCCCTCACAGTTAATCATCCAAGTCCAAACTAATGACCTTGGAGATATCACAAACTGTTTTGATTTTTGAATTTTAAAACTTCAAGTTTCAAATTAATGAACTTGTTTTATTTTCAGAAACACAATCAGCATACTTAGATTTTGAAACTCAGCACTCATACATCGGTTGTCGAAAATAAAGCAGAATCAAAATCTTTTTGTATTTTTCTGAAACATAAAGCAATAAAGAACTATGTACAAACAAATTTATAGACAATATTTTTGTTTGAGTTCGCGAGAGAGGATCATATCAGTTTTTGACAAGTCACAAGTACCGTTGAGCTTAGTTACACATTAAGAATTAAACAATTCACTTAGATTGTCGATATACTGATCCACTTAAATTTTCACACAAATTTCAACTGATTCAGGATACAAATTAGATATTTTAAGAACTTAAACTCATTCATGTGTCCCACCTCTTGAATATACTCCCGTATCCAGATCCCAATATTCAGTCTTACAGGTGAGTATACCTAGATGATATCTGTAAGGGGTTAAATTGCGAGGACCGTGAGAGCTCAGGTCAGAACTTCTGTTCAGCAAAGAGATGACGGCTTCGACTTTTGGTGTGTCCCCTTTAGAGGATCTTTTCTTCAACAGCACATGATTAGCATTTTTCAATGTTTCATCATTTTTATGCTGAGGGCAGTGCTATGTTTCAAGCAAGCAGAAAGTATTATACGGGGACTAGGCCATTGCTTCCGCAAAATCAGAAGTCCCGGGATAATACCCCAGATATCACCAAGCATAAAGACCTAGTATCTCAGAAAAAAGGGGTCATTCAAACGAGATTTCAGAGGTTACCTATATATCCAAGTAGTGTTCCCCACGAAATAAGCAAGTTTGAATTTAGGTTTATATCTCGAAAAAGTTTACTAAATGTATAAAAAACCTATCGGCATATCATCAGTGAGACTGTTTAACGCTATAAAACATTACATTTCTTTAGCAAACTGTAACTGTCTACTGATGTATTATCATTTCCTCTTTTTACACAAAAACTCAATTTTGAATTTTATCATGTTTTTGACTTTTTCAAATTTTCAAATGTTTTTGGATTTTCTAACCATAATACTCCCCCTAAAATGCAAAACCATTTAAAGAAAATTTGACAAACCGACACTGATAGCTTTGTCTCGCCATCCATTTTCTGCATCTTATGTACTGATTCACAGAAAATTATAACATGTAAAGCAGTAAATACCCCCATGATTTACAACACATTGATTTTTACAGTTTGAAAACCATTTTTCAATCTTGTGAAATTAATCATGTTTGTTCCGCCGTGAGGGTTTCGGCATATTCAATCAACATATTTTTGTATTTTTGAATTTTTGACAAAATTAAAAACATATTTTTGGTTTTTAAAATTTTTCAATTTTTAGGGTTTTTGAAATATTGTTTATTTATATACAGAAAACAAACAAACTCCCTGTTTCAACCAACACAGGGTTCAGCAACCTCCTCTTCCCGTTGTGCCAGGCTGCTCCAAATACCATTTTCACAATCTTCAGTTTTCTTGAGCACCTGCACATTCAGACTACTTGATTACTTGAACAATTTAGCCCAGGTCTGTTGGACCTTAGGCATTTCAACACAATATGCTTCATTCAATTTTGGAAAATCTTTGTCATTTTGTACAAAGACTTTTTCAACTTTGACTTCAACTTTCTCATCTTTTACCGAAGTCACTTGTTTCTTAACACTCCATGTTTGACCTTTATGGGTACCTATTTTGTAAAAATTTGACTCTTTTTGAACTTTTTGATTTTGAACAACCACTTTTGGTTTCCAAAACTCATTTGGTTTTGTAGTATCGACAGTTGTTTTCCAACTTTGAGTTGTTCTGAATCTGGGTGTGTGAGAATTCCAGGTCTGTCTTGAATCGACCCTATTCGGGATTGATTTCCAAGTTTGGTTCGAAACAAACTTGTTTGTGTTGTACCTCCAAGTTTGTTTTGAATCAAATCTGGTCGACCTTTGTTTCACATCCTCAGATTTTTGTTTCTCAACATCAATAGACTTATTATTCTCAACATCAACAGGTTTCAGATTTGGACACTTTCGTGCAAGATGTCCAATTTGATCACATTTAAAACATGTTCTCTTGGACACATCTTTGACCTGTGGTTGTCGCTTTTTCTTTTGAGGATAGAACTCTTCATTAGACTGTCGTCCAAATTGGAGTTCATTCTCTTCTTCTGAACTTGTTCCATGAACAAAATTCATCTTTGTCTGATAATTTGGCGTTTCATTTTTATGTCGACTTTGTTTCTTCTTATAACCCAACCCAGCCTTCATGTTTTTCTTCTTGTAACCAGGTTTGTTATAAAACATTTTGTGACACTTTCCAGCAAACTTTGGAATTTCAGATTTCTCAATCTCAACCATTTTGAAAACTTTGTCAATCTTGTCTGAAATCACATTCTGAATCGGGAATACAATATCTAAGAATAATTTGTCCGATCCAATCATGGTATAAACCAATCCTTTTGAATCTTCATTCAAATTTTTCTCGGATTTTGAGTTTTTCAGATATCCATCATGAAAATTACCTTCATTTTCATCCTGTGATTCAGATTTACCTGTATCAACTGACTCTTCTTTCAACACACTTTCAACGACCTTACCTACCACCTCTGAATCACTAGAATCATCAGATTTGGAATAGGTTACGTCAATGTTATCTGGCAATTGATCTACCATGTTGAAAGCTTTTTCGACCTTTTCATCATCATTAAATGCAAACTTTTCCGGTGGTGGAACTTGATGAAACTCTGAGCCAATACCTTTCTTGTTTTGCTCAGAATCTTTTCCATCCGGTTTTATGTTGAAAATTCTTTCAAGCACATATGACGACACGTGATAACTTTTTAACTTGTTTTTATCCTGTTCTAAATCAGCAATCTGACGCTTTAGCTTAGCAACATCCTCAATGTAGGAATTTACAACATGTTGTTTTATTTCATATTGTCGCTTAAGCTCATTAGTTGTTTCAGAACAGTAATTCAATCTTGAATGAACAAATTTCATTTCACTCTTCACCTTTTCATATGACTCTTTAGTAATGTGATATGCCAATTTTATTGAATCATATTCTTTCTTCATTTCTTGACAAACATTTTCTTTTTGATCACATTCTTCTGTCTTTTTCAAAACAATTTCCGTCAAAACTTCATTTTCCTTTTCTAACTTTTTACATTTTTCCAAAAGTTTTTCCTCATTATCTTTCAAAGCTTTTTCATTTTCAAACATTGACTTTTGTAACACCCTTGTTATTATTTTAAAGTTTTTCGTATAAATAACGAAAATAACTATGTAATTACGATTAAGTATCCTTAGAAAATACGAGTAATTTAAAACTTTTACAACTTAAAAGTTTTCAACATGATATAAATAAGTTCGTCGTCTAAAAGTTATGACGCAACGCCGTGCGGAAGCTTTAATCTCGTGTGTTCGGTTCTTCGTTGCTGCTTGATCGTCATCCGGAGCATGCCCAACATCACCTAAGATCAAAACCACATCCCTTGTTAGTTTTGACAGTGTTAGAATGGTTATAAACGAGTTCCATGGGTCAAACATCAATAAAATAATTTTTTTCTCGGAACAGGGGGGCGTCGCGTGACGCCAAGGGCCGTCGCGTGACGCCTAGCCCCTGTTTTCACAGATTGTTGCTTATCAGTTGCTGTACATTCCCAGCATAACCCAACTTCATGGAAACGAGCATAACTCTCTCGTTTTTAATCCGTTTTACCCGATTCTTTTTCCTACGCGACCGTAATTTAATTCTCCATCTTATGGAGTTAAAACCCAACATCCGGATTAACAAAATTTCTGACTTTTAAGTCTCCGGCTTATTACCCTTTTTCCCAATTTTGACCCATTCGTGTATTTATCAAACAAACATGTTTGTTTGACTCTAATTTCTCATAAATTCTAAAAAGTCATTGTTGTTTATCATAAGAGATTCAAAATCTCGGGTTTACATACGTTCTTAGACCCCTTTTTACTTAATTACTTATTTTGACCCGTTAAGGGCATTTAAGCATTTATCCGCATGGTTCATGCTTCTTATACTTATTCTAAACATTCATTTTATCATAAGACTCGTTACCAAACAACCTTTAAAGGTTGTTAGCTCATTTTAGCTTACAAGGGCGTTTCGGTCAATTTTAGTCCTTCTTTTACGACGAAGGACTTTTAGATACTTGTTTGACCCAAAATCCTATCTTTTTAACTATAAAACTTGTTTAGAAATCATTATGTTTCTAAAACACTATGATTATAACTTAAATTATTCGGTTCACCTTTAAGATAACAGAACATAAAATTTTGACCTTGTTTAACTCTTGGAGAACCCCAAGTTCTAAATGGTGAGTGGAACCATTTTACATACCTGACTCGGATCAATGCATTAACCTGTTTTAATACCTTGATTTTGAATTCGCTAATTAATATTGAAGCAAATATCCATTCTATGTAGGCTCCTGAAATCATATACTCAACGGTAATCATTAGTCAATATTTTCAAAGGGTGATATCTTCACCTTTTGACCCGTTTGGTCTAAATATCCGTTTATCTTTGCAAGACGATATTTATTACCGTCTCATCAATTTGACTCACTACGGTTTACACCGTATGGTCGTTTACCTATAACCCATTTCTCAACTCCTTTGACCCATTATGGCTTATGCCATATGTGTCTTTCAAAAACTAATGTTTATTGTTAACGCAACACCAAATTACTGTTTTGCCTTATTATTCGTTTTGGCTTACCTTATAAGGTAACTATAAAATTTCATCTTTCTAATCGTTAGGGTATAAACGATTAATCAATTTAATCCTTTTTAACCATCAATGTGGTTTCTTATCATTTTCACTCATATGGTTCCATACAACTATATGTCGGAAACATCACTTTTCTAATGTTTGTCTATCTTATCCGAAATCAATACAACAAGATATCTTCTAAGAATTAACAAGAGTGTAAGCTTTACTTACCTTGCATCCGAAACACGCTTTTACTTCACACTTGATTCGTTTGACCCGCTCACTCATCAAGCTTCCACCTAGCTCGTTAGGCGTCAAACTATCATCATAATTCATAAGATGGTTAGATTAGTCATTATCAATTATGACTACTCAATCTAACGGGTCTTATGTCGACTTTATCACTCGATTAAATCATTGGTTAATTTGACTTCCTAAAAGTCAATTGATCTATCGACATATTTAAATGCACACTTCTCATGGAATTTCAACATTTTAGCTTCGTTTAGGCATTTTAACAAACACCTAGTGGGCATAATTTCACATGATTATATAGAAAATCCCTAGCTTATCATCTAGCCCGAATTTCACATCAATCAACCCATTTTACACAATTGTTAGCTTCTAAAATTCTGAAGTCACTTCACAATTGTCAAATTACACTAGAACAACACCCAATTTCCTAGTGTTTATCAAATTATACATAACCCACTAATCACCTACAATGGTGTTCATAGATTTCACTAGAATTTCACATGATTTCAACTTGTATTTGTCTAGGGTTTGTCCCTAGACACTATATTGTTCCTAATTCACCATAAAACAAATATGCAACCATGAATTTCAGATTTCCCGAATTTATGAGAATTTCAAGTTGGGGAATTTTCATCAAATTTTACATACCTGATAATCCCCTTGCTATGAGGATCACTAATCTATGCTTGATTTTCGATTTTGACTTGGTTTGAGCCCTCAATTTGTGAGTTTTGTGATGAACTAGGTTTTGAAGGAACTTGGGGTCGCACCCCCTGTTCTCTGGTCGATCTCCTGGAGACTCCAATTGGAGTGTTTATGTTTTAATAAAACATATTTTTTAAAACTAGTTTCAAGTTAAACACTTTTGGTCCCTCTAGTTTCTTTTGATCAAATAAAGCTATGCCTCACCATTAGTTACTTAATCACAAGCTACTAACTAGGTTAATTACTCCTAGTTACTTTAACGGGTTCGGGAAATTATAACCCGTTATGTTTTAAGTCCCGTTAATTTGGCCTTTTTATATATACTTTGTTTTCTCAAAGTATTTATTCCCCTTTTTAATTAATATTAGGTTTATTATTTGAGTCCTAATATTTACCGGGTTAATTTTTTTACCACTAAGGGTATTTTACCCGTCTTTACTATTAACGTGGTTTGATTACCAAACCCGTTTTTGGGATGTTACAAGTCTACCCCCTTAAAGAGGTTTCGTCCTCGAAACCTTGCTTACATAGTTCATTGAGTTCTAAACTCAATGCGTTTGACTTGAGTAATCTCTTAAGCATTACTCATACTTTAACCAATTGTTAGTATTACCAGAAAAATTATGGTAATATCTTTTTGGTTACAGAACATCTACGTACCTCATACGACATAACGTTACTTGAAATAACGTAATTCCGTTATTTCTACTAGTTTAGTTAACTTAGCGATTTCCATCGCTTTTATATATTATCGAACTCTTGGTGAATCCGTTACCTTGACCCGTTTAAAGGTCTTTAGTGAAATTTTTCACTTTTAGCAACTATTTCTTTTGTTTTCAAATTCATTTATTCGGTTCAGTTACTCCGAATCCTCCGCTTACGAGCAAACCAAATTTCTCGATTTGAATTGCTGACCTTCACCGGTCTCACTAACTAGACTTATTAGTCCAGTTACTTTTTACCACTCGCTTGGTTATAATGCGATTCTACTTCACATTACATTTCTTAACCGTGATCGTGTCGCATCATGTTTAATTTATACATCTACCTTTCATTTTCGAAAAGATCACTTTTTGAACATATCGTCTTGCGCCTATCAGCGTCAAGACTTGAATCTTTCATGCTTACTATTCAATTTCCTATCAGAATTTATATTTGTAAAAATGTTATTTCTTACTAAAACTGAATTTTAGTCTAACGTTTTTCTCTTTAACTATGTCAATTACTCATATCAAGGAAATTGACAACCCATAATTTATTGTTTTCCGTTCTCGTTTTACGCGGGGAATCGTAACAAGTTCCCTCACCTTACACTATTGACCCGTAGGTTCCTTCACTTAACCTCGTAGGCTATTTCCTTAAGCTTTCATCTCTTTAAGACGAGGCCCTTATGATCCCTTTGCTTCAATTCATGACCCGTGGGTCATTTTGGCCCCGTAGACCTTTACACTAATTAGTATCCCGTAGGTTATGATGATCCCGTAGATCATCTTTTATTCTAGTCTTTATTCAATTGTCTATTTATACATATATAGCTTTAAAGCATCCTTTGTTATTTTTGGAATCATTTAATTTTGCTTTTGAACTTTAGTTGACCTTGTCCGTAGTCTAAGGTTTCATTTGTTTACTTTAGGACTATCTTTCCTACTTTACGACTTCTAATGTCATTTACACATCGGTTTATCCTACGCTTACCGTTACCCGGTTCATACTTATACTCCTTTACAACCCATTACCCTGGTCCTTCTATCTTATTGTTTTTAGCTTTCCGGTTTCACCGGTTTGCGTTTTCCTATTATATTAAGCGTTATTCCTTAATTGACTCGTTTGACTCATTTTGGGTGAATTTTCATCACTTATGAATGTCAAACTTCATTCTTTATTTGACCCGTCCAACTTTGAAATGGTTGAACGTAATTACCAAAATTTATGTTTGCGAAAATTTTTGTCATCTTTTAGTCATAACTCATATTCCGAGTCTTTTGACTTTCTATTTCGCGTTCCTGTTTCTCAGTCTACGCATGCGTTTAATTCCTTACCCATCAACCGGGTGTTTTACCGAAGTCGTTATCATTGCACCCCCTTCCGGTATGCATTAAGACTTTGTTTCGATTTACTTGGTCATCTTAGCGAAATCCGTCGCTTTTATTCGACCATGTCTTTTATTCCTTACGTGACCACCATTGGCGGCCTCATTAATTATGAGTGACGATTATCATCATTATCCTTGCTTTACTACGCCTAAAGTTAACAATCTTGATTATTCTTTTCGTGTGGGCAACACCTTTGTTTTTATGACCCGGCGGTCATCTATACTTTGGTTTTACTTGCCCGTTTTGTTCACCATGGCCCTTTCGTCCAAGATGATTTATTTTTGTGAATTTTCTTTTGATCATTCATTTATATCATCATTTACATTAATCCTTGTCCCTTCTATCGGGCTCATTATCCTAATGTAATACGCTTCCGTCACCCGACTGTGCGTTTACATTATTTTCAACTATTTTGTTCATTTGTTTCATTTGGGTACTTTTTAATTTGTCCCATTCACCTCGTCCTTACTACATCGGATGTAAATGTATCCGCTATAAGAAGTTCATGGTATCATATGCCACTACTTACTTGGCCAGAGTAAGCGATTAACACATGACACGCATAACCTTTTTATAGTTTTCACATCACGCCTTATGCAAGTAATGCCTCTATTTGTTTCTCTTGGAAACAATATCCCGAATACATTTTCTATTCGGGTTTTTCCAAGTTTTTAATCTACATATGCAACTTTCAATTTCTACATATTTGTTGCATATTACTATTTGTGCAATTATATTTAAAATGTGCACCTGGTAATGTTTGCCCCGACGGGCGTTCCTTGCCATTAACCTTGTTCGCGGTCGTTACGCGATTTAGTCCTCAGTGAGCATGCTCCTCTTGTCATACTTCGGACCGTTCCTCTATCATATCCGTAATTTGTTCAACCCTCATCATCTTCAAATGCGAGTTTCCTCCAATTAAAACATTCATAAAGTTAGTAATGTCAACTTTACTAAATGCTCGTATCATAATACAAGGCTTTTCTACTATACATGTTAACGCACGTAATTTTGTTAACTATATCTATTATTTAATTGAGGTATCGTATATTACACGATAACCCTATGTGTTGTTTACAACACTTTAACATGCTAAACCATTAAAATACACGTACTTACCGGATTTGCGATCAAGCCTCGAACCGAACACATTTTGTCAACAACCTTAAGCTCTGATTACCAACTTGTAACACCCTTGTTATTATTTTAAAGTTTTTCGTATAAATAACGAAAATAACTATGTAATTACGATTAAGTATCCTTAGAAAATACGAGTAATTTAAAACTTTTACAACTTAAAAGTTTTCAACATGATATAAATAAGTTCGTCGTCTAAAAGTTATGATGCAACGCCGTGCGGAAGCTTTAATCTCGTGTGTTCGGTTCTTCGTTGCTGCTTGATCGTCATCCGGAGCATGCCCAACATCACCTAAGATCAAAACCACATCCTTTGTTAGTTTTGACAGTGTTAGAATGGATATAAACGAGTTCCATGGGTCAAACATCAATAAAATAATTTTTTTCTCGGAACAGGGGGGCGTCGCGTGACGCCTAGCCCCTGTTTTCACAGATTGTTGCTTATCAGTTGCTGTACATTCCCAGCATAACCCAACTTCACGGAAACGAGCATAACTCTCTCGTTTTTAATCCGTTTACCCGATTCTTTTTCCTACGCGACCGTAATTTAATTCTCCATCTTATGGAGTTAAAACCCAACATCCGGATTAACAAAATTTCTGACTTTTAAGTCTCCGGCTTATTACCCTTTTTCCCAATTTTGACCCATTCGTGTATTTATAAAACAAACATGTTTGTTTGACTCTAATTTCTCATAAATTCTAAAAAGTCATTGTTGTTTATAATAAGAGATTCAAAATCTCGGGTTTACATACGTTCTTAAACCCGTTTTTACTTAATTACTTATTTTGACCCGTTAAGGGCATTTAAGCATTTATCCGCATGGTTCATGCTTCTTATACTTATTCTAAACATTCATTTTATCATAAGACTCGTTACCAAACAACCTTTAAAGGTTGTTAGCTCATTTTAGCTTACAAGGGCGTTTCGGTCAATTTTAGTCCTTCTTTTACGACGAAGGACTTTTAGATACTTGTTTGACCCAAAATCCTATCTTTTTAACTATAAAACTTGTTTAGAAATCATTATGTTTCTAAAACACTATGATTATAATTTAAATTATTCGGTTTACCTTTAAGATAACCGAACATCAAATTTTGACCTTGTTTAACTCTTGGAGAACCCCAAGTTCTAAATGGTGAGTGGAACCATTTTACATACCTGACTCGGATCAATGCATTAACCTGTTTTAATACCTTGAGTTTGAATTCGCTAATTAATATTGAAGCAAATATCCATTCTATGTAGGCTCCTGAAATCATATACTCAACGGTAATCATTAGTCAATATTGTCAAAGGGTGATATCTTCACCTTTTGACCCGTTTGGTCTAAATATCCGTTTATCTTTGCAAGACGATATTTATTACCGTCTCATCAACTTGACTCACTACGGTTTACACCGTATGGTCGTTTACCTATAACCCATTTCTCAACTCCTTTGACCCATTATGGCTTATGCCATATGTGTCTTTCAAAAACTAATGTTTATTGTTAACACAACACCAAATTACTGTTTTGCCTTATTATTCGTTTTGGCTTACCTTATAAGGTAACCATAAAATTTCATCTTTCTAATCGTTAGGGTATAAACGATTAATCAATTTAATCCTTTTTAACCATCAATGTGGTTTCTTATCGTTTTCACTCATATGGTTCCATACAACTATATGTCGGAAACATCACTTTTCTAATGTTTGTCTATCTTATCCGAAATCAATACAACAAGATATTTTCTAAGAATTAACAAGAGTGTAAGCTTTACTTACCTTGCATCCGAAACACGCTTTTACTTCACACTTGATTCGTTTGACCCGCTCACTCATCAAGCTTCCACCTAGCTCGTTAGGCGTCAAACTATCATCATAATTCATAAGATGGTTAGATTAGTCATTATCAATTATGACTACTCAATCTAACGGGTCTTATGTCGACTTTATCACTCGATTAAATCATTGGTTAATTTGACTTCCTAAAAGTCAATTGATCTATCGACATATTTAAATGCACACTTCTCATGGAATTTCAACATTTTAGCTTCGTTTAGGCATTTTAACAAACACCTAGTGGGCATAATTTCACATGATTATATAGCAAATCCCTAGCTTATCATCTAGCCCGAATTTCACATCAATCAACCCATTTTACACAATTGTTAGCTTCTAAAATTCTGAAGTCACTTCACAATTGTTAAATTACACTAGAACAACACCCAATTTCCTAGTGTTTATCAAATTATACATAACCCACTAATCACCTACAATGGTGTTCATAGATTTCACTAGAATTTCACATGATTTCAACTTGTATTTTTCTAGGGTTTGTCCCTAGACACTATATTGTTCCTAATTCACCATAAAACAAACATGCAACCATGAATTTCAGATTTCCCGAATTTATGAGAATTTCAAGTTGGGGGATTTTCATCAAATTTTACATACCTGATAATCCCCTTGCTATGAGGATCACTAATCTATGCTTGATTTTCGATTTTGACTTGGTTTGAGCCCTCAATTTGTGAGTTTTGTGATGAACTAGGTTTTGAAGGAACTTGGGGTCGCACCCCCTGTTCTCTGGTCGATCTCCTGGAGACTCCAATTGGAGTGTTTATGTTTTAATAAAACATATTTATTAAAACTAGTTTCAAGTTAAACACTTTTGGTCCCTCTAGTTTCTTTTGATCAAATAAAGCTATGCCTCACCATTAGTTACTTAATCACAAGCTACTAACTAGGTTAATTACTCCTAGTTACTTTAACGGGTTCGGGAAATTATAACCCGTTATGTTTTCAGTCCCGTTAATTTGGCCTTTTTATATATACTTTGTTTTCTCAAAGTATTTATTCCCCTTTTTAATTAATATTAGGTTTATTATTTGAGTCCTAATATTTACCGGGTTAATTTTTTTACCACAAACGGTATTTTACCCGTCTTTACTATTAACGTGGTTTGATTACCAAACCCATTTTTGGGATGTTACAACTTTGTATTTATTTTTGAAAACTTCTTCTATTTTGGTAAATTCAAGATCTCTTGTTCTGAACCTTTAGTCTTTTTCAGTACAAGCACTACACATTTCCATGCATTTCTTGCACTGTTCAACGTTTTTGATTTGAGTTTCAGAATCAGATTTTACCTCAGTGATTGGCACTTCGGTGTTTACTGCAACTTTTGTTTGATCAGCATCATTCTTTTGTTTTTCTTCAACACCAACTTCATCACCAACATTAGCAGCAACTAAAACCTCATTCTTCACTTCTTCTTCTTCTTTCTTCTTCATCTCATCAATCTGCTGTTCTTCAGTAACAGCTTTCTCAACCTCTTCATTCACCTCAACTTTTTCTTCAATCTTTTCTTTTACTTCCTCAACTTTCACAATTTCAACTTTTACTTCCTCAGCAACTTTCTTCAACTCTTCAACCATACACTCAACATTCTTCTTCATTCTCTCTTCATCCCTCTTCCTCAAGCTTGAAGTCATAACATCTCTTATGATTTTTCCAAGCTTTTTCTCATATGATTTATCTTTCACAGCATTTGAATAATATTCTCCGGCTCGAGGAATTACTAGAAGAACATCATCATAAATTATGTCCTTCTTGGGAACAACAGGTTCACCATATCTGTTGACATAACACTCTTGCTTCTTATCCCATCTTTTGTAGCTGACAGCATCTTCATATTCTTCTTGCATTTCATTCATTCTGTTCCAAGCAATGTTTCTTTCTCTGTAATTTTTCTCACTCAGAATCTCTTCTCTGGTTTTCTCTTTGATTTCAACTGTAACATTTTCTTCTTTGTTTTCCTCTTTAATTTCAGCAACAAAAACATAATGATTGCTCTTTGATGGTTTTCTGCCATGAGCTGTACTTCGAATATCAACACGATCTTCTTCTGGAAGAATCTGACTCCAATCAAATCCTTCATCATCATGGATTACAACACAAGCTCTTGACTTATCTCTGGGTTTATCTTCAATCATTTTCGGCTCTTCTTTGCTTCGGTGGTAGATTGCCTTTCGGTAATAATCTTCATTGAACGGATGTTCATTTCCACCTACTGCAGAATTGTTGCATTCTCTCTTGAAATGACCTTTTTGCTTACATTTGAAGCAAGTCACTTTGGACTTATCAAATCCAAGCTTTGTTGATGGACCACCGAGTGACTGTTTCCCAGTAATCTCCATGTATCTTTGAGCTTTGCGGATGCAACTTGCCAAACACCATTGAATGTCTATAAGTTCCATTTCTTCTGGATCGATCTGGTCGTAGTCTTCTTTGGTTAACTCTGAGTTACCAATTCTACCTGCAACTAGACCTTCATACGATTCCAGAACAGATACAAGGAAGCTCATTTGCTGCTTAGCTGCATTGATGCTCATAGCAGGAGAATTCTTCAGTTTAAGAGCAATGTTGCACAATATCTCTTCTGATTCTTCAGAACTAGCTTTTGATGAATATGAATGATAACCCGGATCATAACTTGATGAGCTTTTTTGTGGTTCTTTTGTCCTCTCACCACTGAATGTTGTCTTTGGTGGTTCTCCAACTTTCACCGAAGGTAGATTACCTTTGTAATAGAGACTAACATTCTGTTGATGTGAAGAGTTGCTCATCTTGTTCTGTTTCTGCAATTCAAGCTCATGACTTTCTATATTTTCTAGCAAGACATCAAGAGAAATTATGTCATATAAAGCATCATTTTTCAATATGAATACGAACGTTTGCCACTGATCAGCTCGTGGTAACGCTTCTATGATCTTATCAATTATTTCTTCTCTAATTTTAACAATACCAAACCGACCAAGTTCAATTTTTAAATGACCAAATCTCTCTATCATTTGTCTAACTGATTCATCTTTCAAACTATCAAACAAATCAAATTCTTTCTTTAATAATGCAATTTTATTTTTCTTGATTTGTTTACCCCCCTCAGCTTTTACCCTTAAGGCTTCCCAGACAGATTTTGATGTTCCGTCATGTTGCAATAAAGCAAACATGTCATTCCTGATTGAAGATTGAATCAAAGCAATCATTCTCTGTTCTACTGAGAATTCTGCTTTGTCTTCTTTGGGTAAGTTCTTGAGTGGAAGCTCTTCTCCTTTATCATTTGTTGGCCTCTTATACCCAAACTCCAAACAAAACCAGCTTTCTTGAGCATAAGCTTTTGCCTAGTTGATGAACCGATCTTTCCACCAGGTGTAATCTTCAATGCTTTCAAGAGTTGGTGGTTTTGAATGTGTGCCGTAAAAGTTATCATGTTTAATGTTCTCATTGATCGCTTTTGTAATGGTTTTAGGTGTGACAGTTGAGATTTCGGAAGACTCGGATGTAAACGCGTTGTAGAACGTATTGTAGAACTCTTCAGCCATGATGTGAAGTTCTTGAATTACCTGGAGACAAAGACAATCAAACAAACACAATCAGTTTAATCAATATCAAACAACTTGAAATAAACTGACACTCGGTTGACGTGAAATGATCTTGACATGGAATTTCCACTTTCAAACGGAATATTGATCTTAAGCGGAATCACTTTTGGAGCGAAATAACGATTTCAAACGGAATCACTTGGATGACAACTTCAAACGAAATCAGTACTTTCAAACGGAATAAGGACTTTCAAACGAAATCACTTGTTTCAAACGAAATCTTCAAGCGGAATTACACTTTGATGCGGAATTAACTGATTCCGTGTGAACCTTTCAAACGGAATTACCCTTTTCAAGCGGAATCAACTGTAATTCAAACGAAATAAGTAATTTCGTGTGAAAATGCCTCAACTTTTCAAGCGAAATCAGGATGCTCGTTCAAACGGAATTAGCTTTTTGGTCCATTTTTGTCACTTTTAATCTGTATTTAGGTATGATTCTCTCAAGGCTTTGTTAAAACACTGTTTCGCGTGTAATGTGTGAAATTCAATCCATTTTGTCCGTAAAATCTTGTGAATTTTGAAAAAGAAGGTGTAGAAGTCAGAAAACTGATGAAATCAAGCTAAACTCTTCCTCCTGTGCTCTGGTACCACTTGTAGGATCATTGTGCGATCTGAATGAGTCGTTCAGAATAGTTTTGGATCCGAATCAAAGGCGGAATCAATGAAACGGACGCTCGATTCAATTTAAATGTCTCTTGTATTGATATAATAGTCTTACAGCACCTGGAGACGATTTGGCAGCACTTCGTTACCGAATTACAAGATCTAATTCCGTATCAAATGACACGGCATGCACCTCTATTTGTAGTGTTGTAATTCCGTTTGAAATGACCAAGTGTCATTTCAAGCGAAATTAACAAAGTTAATTTCGTTTGAAATGGTACTTGACTCTTTAAAGAGGAATTAGCTCCAAACACATATAACTTAGTTTCTAGCAACCTGAGCACTGATTTAACCTATCCTATACATGACTTGATACAAGACGAAGTCTACAGACATAGTGCACTAACAAGCGTCGATGGCTAAACGACAGGCGATAGAGGCAGTCAATCGTACATTCCAAGACATTATAGGTGTTAGTCTCCCATTTGGTGGGAAGATAATGGTTATGGGAGGTGACTTCAGACAGGTGTTGCCGGTTATTAAACATGGCACTCGAGCACAGATTGTAGACTCCAGCCTACGAATGTCACCTCTTTGGTCTTTGACTAAGAAGATGCGGTTGGCCATAAATATGAGAAATTTCTTTTAAGATTCGGCGATGGAACTGAAGAATCAATCGAAGGAAACTATATCCGCATACCCGATGACATGACAATTCAGTGCGACAATAGAGAAAACTCTATAAAAGAATTGATCAATGCCATCTTTCCATCAATTGAAGATAATGTATATTCTTCAAATTATATAATCTCTAGAGCAATATTGTCCACAAAAAATGAGAGCGTTGACGAGATTAATAACCAAATGATTGAAATTTTTCAAGGGGAGGAAAAAGTTTATTACAGTTTTGACGAAGCTGAAGACGATCAGCGCAACTTCTATCCGGTCGAGTTCTTAAACTCGCTAAATGTTAGTGGTTTGCCGCCTCATAAGCTTCGTTTAAAAATTGGATGCCCAATAATATTGTTACGGAATATCGATCCATCACATGGCTTGTGTAATGGCACGCGGTTGATATGTAAAGGTTTCATGCGAAATGTTATAGATGCAGAAATTGCAGTCGGTCAACATGCCGGAAAAAGAGTTGTTTTGCCAAGAATCCCTCTAACCCTTTCTGAAGATGACATGTTCCCATTCAAGCTGAAAAGAAAACAATTTCCAATTCGACTTAGCTTTTCCATGATGATTAATAAAGCTCAAGGTCAAACAATTCCGCACGTTGGTATTTATCTACCGGATTCTGTATTTTCACATGGACAACTTTATGTGGCGTTATCAAGAGGGATTTCAAGACAAAATACGAAGGTGTTGGTACATCTCGCCAAAGATTTCAAACAACGTGGAGTTTACACATCAAATGTTGTCTACCAGGAAGTGTTGCGTGATTAACTAACCGCATCCGTATCAAAACGAAGGTAACTTAGTAGATTTTGTGCCTTACTTGCTTCCAGAAATTACTTTTTAATTACTTTTTAAAACACCTGTAAGTGTCTACCATTGTTGTTTTTATGTGTTGAAATCTGGTACGGTAGAGGAGAAGATACAAGAAAGTCATGAGCAAACAGATGTATTGGTAAAACAGGAAGAGATACAAGAGACTCCCCGTGTTTTGTTTTTGGTGTTTTGTCCAGCTACTTGCCTGTTTTGTACTCTTCTTGTTTTTAATTACATCTACTTCCTTGTTTTGTACTCTTCTTGTAGATAGATCACGTCGAAGCTACGGCTAAAAAAAATTACACGAATATATCACCAAAGAATCGATAAACTAACATAAAAACCAGTGCCAACATATCATGAATAAGAAAACTAACTTAAGTGCTATACAATATATCACGAGACGACTGATAAACTAATGGTAAACGAGTATCCTATTATAAATCGCCACTCCCGCCGCATCGCGCGGGTAAGTGACTAGTGTGTGTGTGTATATATATATTCATGAAAACAGAAAAAACATAAAAAATAAATAAATAAAGTAGATGCCACTTGGCACCCACCTATTGGTCGACCGTCCAGTTTGACCAATAAAATATGACTATTTTACATCCCTTGTAAGTTGTGTGTGCATATATATATAATTATGTGGTAGTCACTTATAGGAGTGTGAATCGTGTTGGGTTGATGGGTTAGCGAGTTGGTGGGTTGAAATGTGTAACCCGAAGCTGACCCATATTATTATTTGTGTCATAGATTTCAAGCCTAACACGCACATCAAATCGAACATGACCCGTTTAATGAAGGGATAATTATGATTTGATGGCTTATCCATATAGTTAATAGGGACAATTCAAGTTAGGTAGAGAAGAGAAAAGTATAGTTTAGTTTATTTATCTAAATTGTTTGAGTTTTCTGTTATTAGATAGGTTTCTTTAGTTGGTTATTTTATTATTAAAATAGAGTTTGAGTTGAGTTGAGTTGAGTTAGGTTAAGTATAAGTATAATATAAATAGATAGTTAGGTTTATTGTAATTTAGTGTGCTTTCTTTGTTTTAATAATAAAAGAGTCGAAAGGTTCGTTTATATCGCGTATCAAAGGGCGTGATTTTCCACCAATTGGTATCAGAGCTTAGTGGTTTTGAGAGTCGGTTTTCGCGCAAGCAAAAGTAGCCCCGCACCCTTGCGGGGCTGAAAGGCGGTGACGACATAAATAAGTATGTGACTATGTGCCTAGTAGTTGGGGTAAATCAGGTATCGTATCACGAAGAGCATGTGGTCAGTATCACAATACTTGTTTGATTGTTTAAACTAATTACAAACACGTGTACAAATTAATTATGAAGTTCGGAATAATTATGAAGCTTACTAATTTTCTTTTAAAAGTTTGTCTATAATATTTATAAAAAAAAGGATTAACTAAATTGAGCTATGAACAATAGTGTAAAAACAATAGCACCTGGTAGGCATTCACCATCATCAACATTAACAATGGACAAAAGTATGCTTCGTTACTCAAGAACATGAATAAACCCTAATTGGTATTCAAGCTTTAGTAGAATTCATTTCATAAAGTCAATAATGCAAGAAAATCTCGACAATTTACGAATCCAAATCAATTCTAACGCAATCAAAACAGTTGTTCGAATACGCAAATGTAAAATTTAAAATTTACAAATCACTTGGTGTATCAAGAACCCTTCCGTTGGTCTACAGTGTTATTGTAGAGAATTCTTGTCTTGTTTTCCAAATCGTTATCTCCTCTATTAAAATCTAGAATTTTTATTTCTATTTCGTCTTTTTGGTCTCATTTAATATAGAGGATGATCACAAGAGATTAGCCGCACATCACATTCAAAGCAACTCCCATATCCTTTTTTATGCTTCTCGATTCCTGTGCAATAGCCAAGCACCAAGGCTGGTCCCCAGCCGTGCCAATGATTCCCCTTTCTTTTATTCTTCATTTTTGCACTATCCCACTAGCACAATTCATTGACCCATTTAGCTACTTGGCCGAGCCCATATTAATGGCCCATTTAGATAATGAATTCTAAATTCATGCATAATTAACGTAGTCAACATAGCATCATGGCCGGCCCTGAGGGTGGAAAGGGAGGACCACCGGCCAGGACCCGATATTTCGAGGGGCACATTTTTTTTCTTAAAAAAACCCGATATGTATATGTAAAATATTTCTTTAATAGGGTATACTCGTACAAACACCAAAATAGTCCCCCTTACAAAACTATTCTTATGGTTTAGATTAGTTATTAACCCCTTTGACATTAGATTTAGACCTTTAGTGAGCCCAATACCCAATTTCGTTAAGGTCTATGGGCACATTTTTTCGAGCTCGAACAGGGTACACGAATTCTCAGGGCCGGCTCTGCATAGCATAATTAAATAGCATAACTTTTTTTTTATCTAATGTAGTCAACATAGCATAATTAAATATTCTGAGCGCACCCGGGTTTTCGTCTCACCGTGTGTTACGTCAGATAGTTCTGCTCTTGTGGTGGCATAACGACTGTCAAGTGGCAGTCGGCGGTATGGTTTCCCGGGGAACGCCCAAGCCAAACTCTGAAGCCAGCGTGGGCCCGGTTAAGATAACATAGTCTGGCCGGAGTAAGGCAAAGAGGTTCTCCAATTTAAAGAGTGCGATAGCCTAATACAAGAAAGTCGCCGTTTAAAAAAAAGCTCATTACCATGTTAATTACAATATTAGTTCAATAACTTGTGTTAATGATAATTTCTTTGTTTACTTGTGGACTTTTCAAACCACAATTAATCATTTTTCCAAATTGTAACATTTGTCATAACTCCGAATGGATGGATGGAGGAATGAAATGGAATAGGTAATGGAATGGGTGATGGGATGAAATGAATCATTCCATTCAATCGTGTTGTTTGGGTATTCATATATGAATAGAATGAATCATTACTTTGTACAATTTGATAAACAAAAAAAGACGAAGTAACGAAACATAATTGTATTCAAAACGACAAAAATATAACTGCCTCAATAATAATAAATATATTAATGGTAATAAATAATAAATATTAAATATATAATAATATCTCTTTCCATTCCTTGAAGGAATGAAAAAAAAAAACACCCCCTTACCAAGGAATGAAAATTGTTATATTTGAAAGGAGTTACATTCCTTTGGAATGCTCCATTCATTAATACATGACAACCACACATGGGTGGACCTAGCCTTTGGTCAAGGTGGGCGGCCGTACCTCTTGAAAAAAAGGGGGAATTGGCCTGTAATAATCCCACCTAGACCTTATTGGCCATTAATAATACCACCTCAGAATATTCCCCCTGCCAGTCCCACCTTTCACCTATTTTTCCTACAATGGTCCCTCGTTAAAAAAAACTTAACGGAGTTAAGCTTTTTTCTAAATTACAAACATATTTTTTAGGGCTTTTGATCAGAACGATGATACGAGTCCATTAATGTAAACTTTACTTCAAAATGGTGCTCCAAGTGACTGGATTTTTGTTAATTGGAAATTTAAACACCCGAATTGAAGCGATGTTTTCATGGTTTGGAGCACTGTTTCGAGGCAAGTTTTACATCAATGGACTCGTATCGTCGTTCTAATCAAAAGCCATAAAAAATCTGTTTGTAATTTGGAAAAAAGCTTAACTCCGTTAAGTTTTTTTAACGGGGGACCATTGTAGGGAAAATAGGTGAAAGGTGGGACTGGTGGGTGGAATATTATGAGGTGGGATTATTAATGGCCAATAAGGTCTAAATAGGATTATTACAGGCCAATTTCCCAAAAAAAATTAGTGTATATTTTAGGCAAAAAACCCGACCGCACCCCTTAAAAATATGGTTGAACACCTCATCCGCACCCCTAGCAAATAATTTTTGGGTCCGCCACTGCAACCACACATGTTTCTTTTCATTCCACCAGAATGATCTATTCCATTCCACCTTCTATTCCTTCGTACCAAATGCTACCTTATTATTTAGTATAACTCTTTGATTTAAGATCATTTTCTCCATAGTCTAACAAATACAAAAACTAACTAAAATTATATATTATGTAACAATATCTTATATCAATGTATTTTTATTTTTATTAATATAAAATATAGTGTACCTAAAATGCACAACGGTGAGCGTTCGGTACAATTGGCATATGGGTCAAATATCAAATAGTCAAAGTTGGTGAAAATCCGAAAAAAATACATGTTTCCTTAATGGTTGTATGGGATTTTTTATGGGCTAAGGGCATGTTTGGATGGGCTTATTAGAGTTAAAAAGGACTTTTAGGAAAAGGACTTTTGGGAAAAGAACTTTTTGAAAAGGAGTTTTTAAAAAAAAGTGTTTGGATTAGCTTATTGGTGTAAAATGACTAAAATGGGCATTCTTTTAAATATAAGGGGGTAAAGAAGGGGTAATTTAGTAAATTCATTTTGGAAAAGTCACTTTTGGATCCAAAAGTCATGAAATCTTGGCTTTTCAAAATCTGATTTTCCTTCTTTGCAAAAAGCTATTTCCAAAAGTCCTTTTAGTCTATCCAAACACAAAAACAACTTATTGGCTTCTTGATAAGTCAATAAGCCAATAAGTTGTTTTGAGAAGCCCATCCAAACATGCCCTAATTATTAATTCAAGTGGGCTTGGTGAGAGTCCAGCGCGGAGTACGTATGGATGATTTAATGTTGTGGCGAAATTTAGGGGTAATAGCCAAAGTGAGGTTAGGATTTATGATTCCGAAACAATTTTTCAAAAGAATTTTGATATGTGAATGAGTGATTTGTTGGTAAAAACATATTGCATTTGTATGAGTTTTGTACATGTAGTTTTAAGGCATCGTTTTGTACCGGTATGTTGTACTTATTTTGCGCCGGGTTTAATAGGTTTGATGAGTGCCAAATGATGGAAAGGGAGCATAAATGGTTTAATTATCTGTTTATTAAATAAGGTTATTTAGTTGGTTACTTTATTATTATAATAGAGTTTGAGTTGTTTATTGTAATTTAGTGTGCTTTCTTTGGTTTAATAATAAAAGAGAACGGTTCGTTCATATTGCGTATCAAAGGGCCTGATTTTACAACATTTAACCCATATTTTTAAATGAGTCATACATGTTGACGAGTTTTAAGCGGGTTATTGATGACATATTTAATGGTGACTATGAGTGTTTTTTTCTAATCATGATATATATATGAGTAAACTTCCGTTTTGCTCCCTGTGGTTTGGTCAATTTAAGGGTTTTGCCCAAAACCTTTAAAAATAGCCATTTTACTCCCTGATGATGTTTTGATTTTGTCTCCAGTTTGCTCCAAGGCTCTAACTCAGTTAAAACATTCAGTTGAAAGTAAGGGTATTTTAGTAACTTTATATATGAGTATATAATTACCTATTACTAATTACTAATTCCTAAAAGAGTTAACTAATAAAAATAAAAAGATAAAATCATTGCTATTTATTCATATATACAGACACCATTACCGCCACCATAATCCGCCACTGCCACCATAATCCGCCGCCGCCACCACCACCACAACTCTCTCTCACACACACACACTTACCACCATCATAATCCGTCGCCCCCAATATAATCCGCCGCCGCCGCAACCATTACCGCCACCATAAACATTATCATTATCATCTTTCACCAGACTCTTCAGAGAAAACACAAAAATGAAGGAAATGAGGAAGGGGTTTTACCGGAAATTCTGTCGGACCGAGACTCCGACCGCCGCCGACGGGCAGTCGCCGGACTGCCCCTCCGCCTCTCTCTCTCTCTCCCCCCTCCCTCGCTCGTTCGCTCCCTGATGTCTACCGCCGCTCACCACCACCCAATGGTGGTGGTCGGTCCTCTAATTTAGTAAAAAAAAGAGCTACAATGGTGGATTTAGGGTTTTCTCCAAGAACAATTGCAGAGAACAAGAATGCAGGTGGTGTGTGTTTGACGGAACCAGAAGGGGGTGTCTGAGGCTCCGATCGCCGAGAGAGAAGAGTAGGTGAGGGGTGTTGCCGGTTAACCTGCGCCGGTGGGGAACCCGTCGTCGGCCAGCACATCGAGGGGGAGAAAGGGGGTAGCAGGGTGGATATGAGATGGATTCATGTGTTGATATGTATAGATCAAGAGAGAAGGGGAAGACAAACATAATAAATAAATAATTAAACTTTTTTATTTTTTAATATTAAAATAAATAATTAAATGCCTATGTGTAAAATTACTAAAATATCCTACTGATTACAATTAAAATTACTGAAATACCCCTACTTTTAACTGACCGTTTTAACTGAGTTAGAGTCGGGGAGCAAACTGGAGACAAAATCAAAACATCAGGGAGTAAAATGGCTATTTTTAAAGGTTTGGGACAAAACCGTTAAAGTGACCAAACCACAGGGAGCAAAACGGAAGTTTACTCTCTATATATATAGGATAAGGATCATGTGAGAAGTAGTATGCTAATTGAGAAACTTGAGAAGCATTCTGAACCACACATTTTCCCTAAGTAAAAAAAATGCAAAAAATGTAAAAAAATGCAATTTAAAAAAAAAAAAATCGGAGCTTTTTCTTTAAGGTTTTAATTTTTAATTTTTTGTTACATTTTTTTTTTGGATTTATACACATGTGTATATTGTTAATCTTTTAACTATACATATGTGCATATTGTCAAATAATGGAAGTATCTAAACTCCCGATTTTTTTTTTTAAATTTACACATGTTATATACATGTTTTTAAGGGTTTTGGGCAAAAAAAAATCAAAAGAGCACCGAGTGGATATTTAAAAAAAATAAACAAATTTCTGGTGTAACATATGTCAGACAAATGTAACATATGTTACATCAAAACTTGTTTATTTTTTTAAATATCTACTCTGCATTTTTTTTGATTTTTTTTTTGCCCAAAACCCTTAAAAACATGTATATAACATGTGTAAATTTGTTCAAAAAAATCGGGAGCTTTGAGTTTCCCGGGTTTTCTAACCACAAGTGGGTTTTCTATACATCCTTCCCTTTGTCAAATATACATATATGTATATACATGTTTAAAATTGAAAAATAAGTGTTATTTAGGGTTTAGCATTAGTATTTAGGGTTTAGCATTAGGGTTTAAGGTTTAGCATTAGTATTTAGGGTTTAGCTTTAAGGTTTAGCATTAGGTTTTAGCAATAGTATTTAGGGTTTAGCATTTGGGTTTAGCTTTTGGGTTTAGCTTTAGCTTTAGGGTTTGCATTAGGGTTTAAGGGTTTAGCATTAGGGTTTAGCTTTAGAGTTTAGGGTTTAGCATTAAGGTTTAGTTTTAGGGTTTAGGGTTTAGGGTTTAGCATTAAGGTTTAGTTTTAGGGTTTAAGGTTTAAGGTTTAGCATTTATAACAAATATTTTTCAATTTTAAACATGTATATACATATATGTATAGTTAAAAGATTAACAATATACACATGTGTATAAAGCCTAAAATTAAAAAAAAAAAATTAAAACCTTACAGAAAAAGCTACGATTTTTCCAAAAGAAAAAAAAAATTGCATTTCTTTCACATTTTTTTTGCATTTTTTGCTTAGGGAAAATGTGTGGTCTAGATTTATTCTCAAGTTTCTCAAATAGGGTGGACTTCTCTTAGGATCCCTATATATATATATATATATATATATATATATATATATATATATAGGGGATGGATCATGAGAAAACTAGTTTAAATGAGAAAACCAAAAAACTAACTAAAAAAGCCTAAAAAACATACCAAATTTTTTTTTTAATTTTTATAAAAAAAATTGTAGGTTTTTATGCCTGGAAAAAAATTTTCAAAAAAAAAATAATTTTTTTTTGTATTGCACATGTGCACTATTACGGATATAGTGCACATGTGTAGTACACATATAATGCACATGTGCAGTACAACAAAAAAAAATTTTGAATTTTTTTATATATAAAAACTAGCGATTTTTTTATAAAAAATTGTAAAAAAAAATTTGGTACGTTTTTTAGGTTTTTTTAGTTAGTTTTATAGTTTTCTCATTTATATGTAGTTTTCTCATGATACTCTCTCTCTCTCTCTCTCTATATATATATATATATATATATATAAGTGTTTTCTTTCTAAATAATTAAATGGCTTAACGAGTCAACCCGTCTTTTATACAGGTCAACTCGAACCTAACCTGTTGTTAATACTGATCAACCGACCCCAACCTGTTTTTAAAAAAATGTCATGTAAGTCGACCCAAATCTGTTTTCTTTTTCGTGTCGAGTTCCTTTAGGTTTCGGGTCGTGTCAAGAATTGCCGCCCCTAGACTCACTTACAATCAGAAAATGCCAATATAATCCTTATTGTTGAAACTTGTCACCTCTTTGATCCCATAACATATTAGATGACGCCGTATACCAAGTCGTAGAACACGTACCTCCCCATCTACTATCATCTATCGCAAGCAATGAACTACCGTCACCCTCTATCTCTAGCCACCAGCCACATTATGCGGTACCACCACCGACAACGAACACCCTCTACATGCACCTACAACCTCATGTAAACCCATCAAAACATTACTGCTGTCACTAACCACGAACACATTGCATCTACAACTCTTTAACTAAATTGCTAGTGTTCCATCTTCATCTTTTTTTTTTTTTTTTTTAATCACATTGAATAGGTATCTTTGTGTGTGGAAAAAACCTACACATGCGAAGATTGAACCAACATAATTTTGGCTTATATTGGGCTTTACACATTGGAGACATAGGCCAAATACTTATGGTATTTTGTGACATGGGCCTAGGGGTGTTCAATATTCGATTCTGATTCAAAAAAACTCGAAATTCGACTTGATTCGAATTCGATTATGAAGCTTCGAATTCGTTTTTCAAATATTCGTGTTTGATTCGATTCAAATTCAAATTCGAATCGAATACGAATTTATGATTTTCAGTTCGATTTGAAATTCAAATTCCAATTATACATATATTTTTTTCTATTTATATACATGAATATGTATATATACACGCATATGGAAAACCTTCTAAATTTGGGCTAAACTCTAAAAGCCCTTGTATTTAGTTTGTAGTAGTTTTAAAATTATAAGTAAAATAATTATTATTTATGGTGAATTTGAATGAAATGGAATTTATTCGAGTTCGAGTTTCAAATACAAATTAAATCTAATTGGCCATGAAATTTGAATATCAATTCGAATCGAATACGAATTCAGGTATAAAAAATAAAAGTTGGATTCGATTAATTCGAAATTAATCATAGAAGTGAGATATGATTAAGGCTAATGTTAAAAGCTTTTGGAGTGGTATGAGATTTGGACGGATATTAAAAAAAAAAAGGCTCTGAATTGGGCTGTTAATGGGCTTAACATGTAGGAGACTATGACATGGCCTAGGCCGAATGTATTTGCAAGTATTAATAATTTCAAAAGCTTAATAGTAGTGTGGAGTGTGAAGTGGACTTGAATGTACGGGCCAAAGAAATGTACAAACTACAAAGGCACTAAAAGGAAGTTGGGCCTGATCACAAAATCAAAAATGTTGGGTTCGTGATTTTTTTGATTTTTTTTTTTTTTTTTTTTTGCATTTTGTTTGAAATTTGTATTTTGAGTTAGGGCTGTGGAAATCGCTCGCTGCTCGCTTGGAAAATGCTTGGTCGACTTCCCGCTTGGTTGTAAACGAGCAACTCCACTCGGTTCGGTTTGCAAATGAGCCAAACACGTGCAAAGGTCCGCTTTGGTGTGTTGGAATTTGGGGACTTGTCCCAAAATTAGCAAAGTATTCTCATGACTTGTAAGTTTTTGTACAGTTATAGAATTTACCGGCGGTTCCGTCCTCCTTTAAAAAAAAACCATAATTTTGCGTTTGCTTTTGGAAAGGGTTTTAAAAACATAATAATGTATAAATGTGTGATATAACCTATTTAGACAAGTGGTATAACTAGGGGCGTAGGCACATAGGAAAGTACAGGTTCTGTCAAACTCGTACTAAAACTTTTTTTCAGTGTTTATATATGTGTATTTCGATCTCGCACCCATAAAAATTTCGACATCGAACCCATAGAAATTTTTACACCGAAACCTTAGAAACCTTGATACCTAACCTTAGAAAATTTAACAACGAATCTTAACCCCCATTTCAACTAAAAAAAGGAATATTGGATTTTAATAATCCCAACTATTCGCCGTTGGCCGCCAACAGTCCCAACTTCAAAAATAACCCTGGCAGTTCCAACTATTGACATATTAGCCACCAATGGACCTTGACTAACAGAACTCTAACGTCGTTAGTCTCCGGTCGCTAGAAAACTTTTTTTTTTTTGTCAGAAAAATGGTTCAGATGAAAATGTTGAGTTTTCCGACCTAAATGAAGTTTTCTAGCGAAAAAAGATTTTTCCAACAACTTCAATAATTGGGGCTTTTACTAGAAAATGGTTCCTAAAGGTTTGTAATAAGGCTACAAAGAGTTTTGGGACGAAAAGGTTGAGTTTTCCGACCAAAAATGAGTTTTCCGGCCAAAAATGTTTTTCTGGCAACCGGAGACTAACGGCGTTAGGATTCTGTTAGTGAGGGTCCATTGGAGGCCAATATGTTAATAGTTGGGACTGTTAGTGGTTATTTTTAAAGTTGGGACTGTTGACGGCCAACGACGAACAGTTAGGATTATTAAAATCCGATATTCCTTAAAAAATAACTTGTTAAGTTTACATTCTATTAAAAAATAACCTATTAACTAATTTAGCCCACATTTAATTAAAAAAAATAACTCATTAAAATTTATTTTCTAAAATATTACAACATTATGAGACATCCCTTAAGTCATCTCATGGGAGGCATTGATGGTGTGCAGGGAGGACCTCCGTACAAGGCCCACGATTTTGAGGGGCATGCGATTTAAAAAAAAATCCAATAGGTATATGTTATTTTTTTAAATAGTAAACACATACCACTTCCAATATAGGCCCATTTACAAATCATTTTTTATGGTTTTAGAATTTAGCCCACTTGGAATTAGGTTTATTGAACCCAATACTAATTTGATTTTTTTTTAAATAATAACAAAACATAACGGAAGAGTACATTTTTTCAAGCTCGAACAAGGTATGTGAATTCTCAGAGACGCCTCTGAGTCATCTTGTTGAAACTTTAGACCACATAATTAAAAAAATAACTCATTAAAATACTTTTATGTAATACTACAACATATATGAGAATGAGACATCCCTTAACAAGTCATCTTGTTGAAACTTTAGACCACATGTAAACCAGGAAAACACAAAAAATTGCAAACAGAACGACATGGAGAACATGGTTTGATCCAGACTGAAGAATGCTCTTGTTTAATTTCCTCATATTGTTCTTCACTCCTGCTTCAGCTTTCATTAATGACATCTGCTGCAAACAATAAGACAGATTAATAAACGTTGTGTTTTCCAAATATAGATTGCAAAAGCCGCCTGTGGAGGAATGACCCGGCTCGGTCATTCCGGGTCGGGTAAACCTTCATTAATGCGACATAATTAAGAAGAATATTATCACAATATTACCAGGAAAATAGAAGAGTCGCAATATCTCCTAAAAAGTGGGGATCACTGTACAACTAACTCCTCGATTTTGGGGGAAACCCTAATTTACCGAAAAGTATATATAGAGGATACATCTTGAGGTAAGGATCATCACAACTCTCTCTCTCTCTCTCAAATACTTTCACTCCCATAAACGAATACTTATTCTCACGTCGGAGGGTGGTTACAGGAATAACCCATTCATGTGACGATTCCTAACGGTGTTCTGTCTTGCAGATAGGAGTTCAAGCCACTTCTAGCCGGATTACCTAACTTAGGGACGTATCTCAGGTGACGTTTCTACATTGGCGCCATCCGTGGGACCTGAAATACTGAGAACCCGTTACCATGATGAGTGGTTCAAACACGAGTGCTGCAACAATTAGCATCGTTCTAGTTTCTGATGGTCAAGAAGATAGAGTAATGGTGGACGCTGCGGTAGTGACCTCTTCTCCAGTGATTACCAGATTTTTGAATCTGGAATTTGATGTAGAGATGCCCCCAATAAATGAAAGAAGGCCTGTTAATGCAGCAGTCGCTGGAACAAGGTCGGTAGGTCCCTCGTCTCAAATCGCGAGACTAAGTCAACCCCTCAATGCGTCGGCGACAGCAACTGCTATTCCGTCTGCCTCGCATGGAACATTCTTGAATGCAACTTCACCAATGTTCACGCCAGCAGCGGGCCCTTGAGATTACTATTATCAGCCAGCACAACCCATTTACACGTCTGCCGTGGGGACTATGGCCCAATATTACCAGCCAGGACATAGTTTCCAGTTCCCTCCGCTGTATTTGGAAGCCTTGACAGCAGCAATGTTAACCCCGCCTCACCAGCCGGTGGTGATGCCGCGAGCCGTGCAAAACCCTCCAATTACCCCTGGAAACCAAGCGTATATTCCACCTTACTATTACATGCCACCTTACGGTTACCCACCGCCTATGTCGCCCCAGGCGTATGGCTTTGGAACACCTTATGAAGGAATTCAGTCAACACCATGGGGCTACCAATACTTGCAGCCTTCGCCCTGGTACGACCACTCTGGGCCATACTCAGCGTCTGTCAACATAGCCATAACAGGGACACCTGGGGGTATTGTTTCCAATGCGAGACAATGACTTAATTATGCTTAAACCGGACCCTCACCGGTCACACAAGTAGTTACCCCTCCCGTAACTCAGGGTCCGCAAGTAGCAGAGCCCATTGACTTGGATGAAGATGAGTTGACTAGACCGTATAAAACGGCGGACGTCACGTTCAAGTCAAAATTTTCCAGGCAAATCGCGGAAGCACCCATAAAAGATAAGCCTAAGATGCCAACAACTATGGGAAAATATGATGGAACAAGTGATCCATATGATCATATCAACCTCTTCCGGAGCGCGGGAGAAGTGGCCTTATCGCTAATGCCCTTGTGGTGTAAAATGTTTGTCCAAACCCTCGTGGGTGCCGCTCGCGTTTGGTGGGATAGTTTGCCAATTAGGGGAATTGATAGTTTCGACGAGCTAATAGCAAAATTCTCACAGTAGTTCAGCCAGCAGCGAAGACACACCAAAGACAGAAACGAGGTGTTGCATATACGCCAACGGGAAAACGAAACTGTAGAAAACTTTCTAGAAGGATTTAACAAGGAAAGCATAGCGATTCTTGGGTTAACACAGGATTTGGCATTCAGAGCTTTCCTGCAAGGTGTTAATGATGAAGAATTGCTCAGGAAGTTGTATGACAAGAATGGGGTTCCTGACACAATAGAAGAGATCATGAAGATCGTCAAGGTATATGTACGCCAGGAGAAATCAATAATCGCAAGTCATGCAACGAACAAGAAAAAAGACTCCTATAGGGGGTCTGAAGAGACGGATCGTCGCGAGGGAAAAATCAAAAGCCAGAGTAGTAGGTTCTCAAGGGGGAGCAATACCGAATCACAAGGGAGATATGACAGGCCAAGGGATACACCCGGGAGAACTAAATACTCCCAGAGTACGACCAAGCCAGATTTCCCCGCGTTGAGCAAGACACCCGTAGAAAGCCTGGCCTTGGAAAATCTTAAGCTCAACCCACCTAAGCCTTTGAAGGACTCACCGGGAAAGGATTCCACGAAGTACTGCGAATACCACAAAGGTCGGGGGCATGACACCAACGATTGCTTCCAGTTAAAGAAGCAAATCGAATATTATGTCAAATCGGGAAAGCTAGACCATTTGGTTAAAGACATCAAACAAGGTCCCTTGCCTGTTAAAGATGAAGACGCTAAGGCAAGAAAAAGGCAACGGGACATGATCATGGTGTATGTTGAAGACAGGCGGGGAACAAAACGGGGCATCGAAATACTAGAACCCTGGATGTTAGCGGATATGCAGGTGGGACCTAAGCAGCGGGATACCCACATCAGCGCTAATCCTCTCATCATCACTGCCGATGTAGGTGATTATAACATGAGGAAAAATCTCCACCACAAAAGGCCC